>LQRL01115547.1:2699-19148 GCA_001703475.1 Hydroides elegans
ACGATGACGATGTAAAATAGGCCAACCAGTGAGGCCGCGGCGATCTTCTTCCAGAGAAAGTACATCACCGCTGGTATCAAGACGGATGTGATATGGGAACTTTAACCCCCATCCTGCCCCGATTACTGATATCTGACAGTATGTCCTTCCCTCATCCCCTCCTCTCTCTCTCTCTCTCTCTCTCTCTCTCTCTCTTTCTCTCTCTCAACCCTTTCCTCGTACCTGGAGACTGAATATCCTTCTCATGATGAACGTGGCATTGATGATTACCACGATGACGATGTAGAAGAGGCCAACCAGTGAGGCCGCCCCGATCTTCTTCCAGAGGAAGTACATCACCACTGGTATCAAGACGGGTGTGATATGGGAACTTTAACCCCCCATCCTGCTCCGATTACTGATATCTGACAGTATGTCCTTCCCTCATCCCCTCCCCTCTCTCTCTCTCTCTCTCTCTCTCTCTCTCTTTCAACCCCTCCAACATACCTGTAGACTGAAGATCCTTCTCATGATGAACGTGGCATTGATGAAGACAACGATGACGATGTAGAAGAGGCCAACCAGTGAGGCCGCACCTATCTTCTTCCAGAGAAAGTACATTACCACAGGTATCACGATCGGTGTCACCCTGGTTTCGAATAAGACGTGTGACGTTTTAGTGTGCGTTCCAATTGATCAAACTAACCTTCAAACCAAACTTCAAACCACTTCAGGTTAAGGCGACAAAGAACTATTTTAATATATTAAAGCCACTTTCAAACTACTTTCAAACTGGCTTTAAACCAGCTTTAAACGGCGTTTATAGAAATTTAATGAATTGCGTCTTTGCTTTGAAGTAAGCCTTCAAGGCTTGTTTGGTGGTGGTGTGAAGCCAAGTTTGAAGGACATACTAACCAACATTAATTTTGAAATTCGAAAACTAGGCTCAATGGTAGATTGTTCAATTTGAACGCAACCTTAGAGAATTTTACGTTGAACGTTAATTTTACTTTATTCTAAGGGTAATTATATATATATATATATCAAATGATTTTCCAATTTATTCCATAAAACCTATGGAGTTGCTGATATATAACTGATCATACTTTTATCATGTAAAAGCTATCTAATGAGTTAAATGCAGCAAATCCCGTAAATTGTACAATAATGTCTGTGCACGCACACATCTCTACATCCGAATAAGCTCCTGCCCTACGGAATCTGGAAGTCCCTCGTGTAAAAAATGGATATGGACATTATTTTCCATGGCATACCGGTCGAACAAAACCTCATGAGCTCATGTCTACCTAAAATTAACTCATATGACGTCAGCATGAGGTCATGATGAGGTGTTGTGTTATCGGGAAACTCACCATCCCCAGTGCATGTAAGTGATCGCATCGTCTATCACCTGCACGTCAACTGAGACGAGGTTTACAATCTCGCCACTGCTGATGGTTTTGCGTGCGTATGAGGACACCAGCATAGTCTGTTGAGAAAACAAATTGCAAAGAAATGCGCAGTAGTTGAATGTTACGTTTGGTAGGCTTTTTCAAATATTTAGGGATATAAGGAACCATCTCAAACAATGAATTTAAGCAACAACTGCAGAAAACATGCCTTTCCTTGGATTAACAAATGACATACAGGCGAGGATTTTGAGGGGAAAATCCACTTCCCGCGGGCAATAAATTCCCGTATTTAAAAAAAAAAACATGTTAAGTATTATCATAAAAACTAACCTTCCGGTAGATGGCACTAATGAGCGCACTCCGCATGCGCATTCCTACAGTCAGTGTGCAATGCACGTGGTGATGAAAACAACAATTAGTCATCGCAGTCAAGATAAATAAAACAACGGCCAATCCGTAGCCTCGCCATGTATACGGGTCATCTGATTGGACGAAAGCGATAAGAGAGCTGTAACGAGAGATGTGATTGGTTGAAATGAGTATCAGTTGGTTGATTAACGCGAGATACGATTGGCTAGATTTTTTTGGTTTGTATTTTCATGAAGAAGATGAAATATTCAAAAAAGTGCAAAGGGTCTATAACCGTGTTTATTATATTTTAAAATTATCAATATAATGAACCATAAAATTTTAATTATGTCAAGTGATTTCATTACCTTAAAATCAGCGGATTGGTAAGCAAAATAGTGAAGTAGAGCACCAATATAAACCCAGCTATTCCGAAGCGAAATCCAAACGCTCTAAAAAAAGTAATTAACATAGTTTTATTCTTGGTTTGGTACATATTCAAATTATGTATCTCAAATCTTATATTTCAAACCATAACGACAATGTTACCAATATAAACCAAAATACAAAGAATAATCTCATCAACGATTGTGTTCATTAACTACCTATGATAACTGAAGTGATTTATGACCATGATAATTAGTGTTATAACGTCACATGGATACAAATATTCCATGAAAATATAAATCAAAACTTTTATCAAATCAAAAATGGTACCTTATGATAGACTTCAAAAGTAAAATGCCCGCCTTCGCATCACCCACTGTCTCCCCTAGAGATATGCTGCATAGTATTTAGAATTATATTACTTCGAGATCAAATACATGTATATGTATGAATTCTTGTGCATCTTTAGCATAAATATATTTTTCTTACTAGATATTAAAAATGCGATATGTGATTCACAATTGGTATGCAAACGATGAGATGGTTATAATTCTTTTCTTCTTTTTTTTTCAAATACACCAGTTCGATAAAACTCACTTAGCAGGAAGAAGTTGTCGTTCAATATTATATAAACCTTTTCTGTGCATTATTTCTCGTCGCTTTTTATTAAAGATGCAGCTTGGTACATTAAAGAAACAGGATTTTACTCAATAAACAAAAACTAATAATGTCGTATAACCTGTTTCGATTTAAAACCGTTTTCCAGTTTTCTTGGAATAAATTAAACAGGTATTTACTCTCATCGGTTTCGCGACACAGGAATATATCGCTCAGTGTAATCTTCCGCCGATATCCCGCGATAACCAACCTAAAAAAAATCATATATGAATTTAATTCTTCATGGGATTTTACTTCAATTTGCTTTATTTTGTTTGCTAGATGTGGATGAACAGACCAGATGGCTGAGGGAAAGTGAACGCATTTCAATATGATTATCATGGTGCTTAAAAATAAATTTGTCTAATATAAATCATTTATAATGACTAATAGTTTCATATAATGTGCCGTCCATTCAATGAGAGTGCTAAAACATGAAAACATGTGAAAGATTCGAACTTATTTTGAGAAGAAAAGACATTTACTTACGAAGTGAACCAATGAAATAGCAGATACTTTGGATAACTACAACAATACAGTGGATTCTTTTTCGTTTGTTCATCATCACTTTTGTTTTCACATCTTTTGCTGTCTTTAGATATAGCAAGACCAGGGTTGTTTTTCCCTAATAATGGGTACTTTTCATCTAATTGAGCTATGCCTTTACTATTGATTATACTTTGTTCTTGTAGAAAAGTGAGACAAAACTCTAAAATATCAATGGTGAATCCAATAACAAATGAGACGAAGATGAAAGTTTTGAGATTCTGAAACAAAATATAAAATAATATTATATGTATATTTAGTTTATTGTTTCTATTTTATTTTGCTCATAATTATGAAAAACAATATTGTTTGAGAGTATATCCGCGAGGTTTTACACAATAAGGTTTAGAAACTCTAGCGCAACCATCGATTATGCAGATTAATTGCATTATGTAACCGACAAATATTGTAATAGATTGATATTCAAACGCAAATGTAACCACGACCTTACGAGAAAGAAAATAGTGTGTTTTTAATTAAAAATAAACATATACCTTATTTTGAAGTATAAATGATCGCAAAATGATGGCATCTTTCAGGCAGGTGATGAGCCAAAATAGACACACGATACTCGTATTGAAAACACCCCTCCGCATGCAGACGATTTGAAAAAGCATGACAAGTGCCTAAAATATATATTAATCTTTTTTATGTAAGGGCCTGTCCACACGGGAGTTTTTCAGCTTTTCTCCTATCAAATCGTGTTTTCTTATGTATGATTTAGAGTGTGGTTCCACAGCACAAAAGGCAATTAGCTTTTTCACTATTTTCTTCATAGTACTATAATAATTATTGAAAACGGCAAAGGAAGAAAATAGTGAAAAAAAACTGCTGTCCTGAACCGTGGAAATATGCTTTTACGAAAAATTCGCTTTTGACGCTCGTTATTTTCTAAAGATAGTTGCGTTTATGGATTTTCCATAACAAAATGCATCGGAAACACAGCTTGATAGGTGAAAGCTCGAAAAAGCTCCAGTGTGGCCAGGTTCTAAATATATTGTGATAAAACCCGATCATTTTTTGACGAGCTCGTCATATTACATCGAATAGAAATATTCATTACGTATATATACAGATATACCCAACGAACGGGTTTTGAAGATGGCTTAATATGACTAGTTTTGGTTGGTGTGTGGCTTTTAAGCGATGATATATTATTGTTGTTAGTACAATCTTGATACTTTGTTTGATAACAAGAAAAGCTCGAAAACGTTTCGAATAAAACGTTGCCAGCTATCAATGTGCAGACTTGATTTTGGTTTCCTAAGTAAATTGGTACATGAATTAACTTAGACTAATTCCTTTTATTTAAATATCTCGAAAATTTATATGTTTGTGTTAGTGGTCCTCCGTGGCCAAATGGATAGTGACGCGAACCCTTTGTACAAGCGTTCAAGACGTTAGACAGGCCAAACAAGCGGGATCGGATCCACCAACAAGACGCAGTCAACTTAAAGCTAGGCCACACTAACGATTTTAGTCGGAGATTGGATCGCCGACTGGAATCGCAGACTAAATCGCAATAGTGTGGCCACCCTCGCGACTCCGTCGCTGATCGTCGCAGACAGTCGGCGACGCATTTCTCCCGATCCCACATGTTAGATCGCAGATGTCGGCAATTGCAAACATATCACATCGGCGATTGTGTGCGATTCAGTCGGCGATCCCGTCTCCGACAAAAATCGCTAGTGTGGGGCCTCGTCATTAGGTTGACTGCGGCTTGTGGGTGGATTCGATCCCGAGTCATTTTGCGGCGATCGATTTTAAACATGATAGGTGGAGTATGTAATATGTGTGTGTAAATATATAAAATTAAAACTATATAATATGACATATATGTTATATAATGTATATAATAACTAGACATTAACATTCTCATGTATTGTATATTTACTTATATCTAGAATAAGTTGTACTCAAAATAATATAAAATTCATTACTTAAGACCAATCATCTTGCTATGAAACAAAGGACTATTCGGAAAAAAAATCGCGTGACCTTACGCTGGCACTTACATATGTTAATATTTGAACAACAGCATTTAGGTAATCAACCGGATACGCTCTTTGGTATGATGCGAACGTTGCAATTACGTCCGCTAACTTTAGTGCTATTAATGCGCCTAATCCGACCTACAGACAATGACAAATAATAAGACTGAATAAATAATAAATACTATTTTAAGCGAGGTTACATGAGAGATATATTTTTGCACGTCTAGTTTGATATTTAGTTTAGTTTTTAGTCTTTACACATTTAGTCTAATTTATATCGATTTTTTTTTCTTGAGCAGTTTCTATACAGTAAGCAGAACGTGGATCTCGAAGAACTGTTGCGTAGGAAATTCCCATGCAGCCCTTATTTCAAAACGAGGGCACTCAACGATTTATTCGGGTAAATAATTATTCTTGCAGCAGCTTTTCCTTGCTTGCAGCTTTTTCGGAACAGAACAAAGATTTTTTCGAAACGATTATTTTACTCTAGGAATATGTTTGTAAATATAGCAAACAAAGCAAATTTAGTCTCTGTAAACGAACCTGTGAGAGAATTAATAATACACATTCGATTTCTTGACATCTTCATTCTGTTAGGAGATTGTATATTTGCTTGCAGTAACTCTTCTGGGTTGCTTGCTTGCAACTTCAGAGTAAACATTTTGATGCAAATCAGCGTATCCAGCTTATTTCAAAGATATATAATCATCTTTCGCTAAACAATGAATAGACACTGAATAGATTGAGATCAATTTTTAAAATAAATCGTTGAGTGCCCCTCTTAAAACTACATATACTGACTTATTTGTATTGACATTATCCATAATACTCTGATACAAACCATTTGGATAATCCCAAGCCGACTGAATCGCGCATGTGCGTAACCTTTGATATGACCATTTCCGATGCAAAGCGCGTAAATCGAACAGCCAATCAGAAGGAATAAAGTAGGAATCCATTGCAAAACGGTCTTTTGAAAACATGTTGTGAAATCGGGATTGGTAGTAAATACTGTCAATTCGTCACTCTAGATAAGAAACAAGGTTATCAAGAATTCAATAGAATATTGAACAAATTATATTTATTTAATGTATATTATTTTGAAAGATGTTCAATAAGATAGGCTACATAGGCTACATTTAAATAAATAAACCTCGTGGCAAAGACCTCTAGTCTTTGACTTAAAACATGTTTTTTTTTATTCGTATTAACTAAGAATCTCAATTAGCTGAAAATGACTAAAATGACTGTCACATGTCGAATCTATATTACAAATAGTCTCCTCTTCATACAAGATAAAAACTCCATACTGGTAAATCGTTACATTGACTTAAATCAGCTGATCTGGGGTTTGATTGCGCCAAATTCAACATGGTAGCTATTTATTGTGGTAACATAGTAGAATTCTAGT
Source organism: Hydroides elegans (assembly GCA_001703475.1). Taxonomy (NCBI): domain Eukaryota; kingdom Metazoa; phylum Annelida; class Polychaeta; order Sabellida; family Serpulidae; genus Hydroides; species Hydroides elegans. Next base: position 9,434 of record LQRL01115547.1, read on the forward strand.
TATCTAAAGCAGAGAGAAATTGGCAACTTACCCAAAATGAATCGTATAGTGAATCGTTTCCACATAATTTATCCCACCAAATAACATCCATTATACAAACGTTTCTATGTTCTTATAATATCCAGGACCTAAGGAATTGTATCTATTAAACATGTAAACTTGACAGGCTTATCGTATTTCGTGGATCATATAACTTTTAACTTGGGTCCTCTCTCAAGTCATGACCTTAAGTTAGCAATGTACCATTGCATCTTTCCTTAATGTGATATAGATATCTACCGGTAAATTAACACCATTGCGAAGATATTGCATCACAGTACGGCGTGTTATGCAACCTGCCGAAACAACTATTCACCAACAAGAGAATATAATAAGACCCTGCATTTATTTTTAGTTTACTACACATGCACGTTGGAAAAAATCGCTTATATTGTTTTTCATTGAACGAAAGTAGGTGTTAAGAGCCAGTATGATTAGGGGAAGTATCGTAGTGGATACTTCAACAGACATGTGCACTAAAGAACAGAAAATCAATGTTAGCAAAAGATCACTTAAACATGGCTATACTTGCATTCGCAAGTATACATTGCACAAGCATTATATGAGTGTATGGTAGAGCTAAGTCGAAACAGGATATAACATGCTAGCAAATGTATTTTGGTGATCAAAATTCTACTTAAGTACGTTTTGGAACCAATGTAATAACGCATACGGTACTCTTCTATTTAAGGAAGCTGCGAAAGCGTTATTGATAACCATGGTGAAACAGCTAGTAAGGGTCCGGCCATACTCAAATCTATAACTTCGCTAGCAAAATAAGCGTTTGATTGGCTGGAATCCCCGTTTTTTTTTGGTTTTCATACAAACAAACGCTACGTTGGGGAAATTAGCATCAAAATGTCTGTATCAATTATCAAAAATGTCAATTGAAGGGCTCCGTGCCACATTGTGTTAAGTCTAAAATCCTCGTTTTGAGTAAAGAGGCATTGATTTTTTTTTAAATTGGTCATTAATATTATGATTGGCAAGTGGCTGAAGAATGAAAGTAGTACGATCGCATTGATTTGGAAGCATAATTTAAATATATAATATGGATCTATAATCATTTGACACTTTGCAATATATTTTGTCGAAACATGTTATGTCGACTTAACACATTGTTGCACGGAGCCCTTCAATTATATTCTGAGCAATCGAAGTGTAGTGCGATATCTTCTATGTTGTATCGACAATGTTGGTCGATAAAGTGCTTGACCGTGCAATCAAAAGGGCAATATATCATATATGTTTTAAGATTATTTTCTTAAACTTTAAAACTTTAAAAAACTAACATTGTAAGCCCTCTCATTTTATATGGCCGTTCATATAAATTACTCAATAAATTCTTATTCAATCTTATTATAGTTCAGTCCCTACTTTTAAAATAGTTTGATTCTATAAACATGGAGAAGGGTGTCTGACGCTCATGAAGCAGGCAAATAGATGATTTCGTTTGAAACGGACTATAATTTCAGTTTTTTTTTCAGTTCAAACGTGAAATTCAATCCAGAGCCCATATACTGGACACATGTACCTCCTTCAATCTCATATTCACTATTTTAGATATATGAATATGGGGAAACGTATATAAGGCGAAGATATTGGTATTTTAATGGAAATTGATATAGAAATAAACTCGGAGAGATTAAACAGGAAATAATGAAACAAAGATTTAATCGAAAGAGTTTATTTCTTGGAATGTATCCAATTACAAAACATAACATGCAATATAAATTATTATCTTAACAGACCCTGAAGTGCTTTTGAAACTTAAGTGATAACAATCACAAGAATAGTTACTGTATAATTATAAATGTCTTATCACTTATTAAAACCATAAAATCAGTTTACACTTTCATTAATTCAAAGATATATGACATGATTGATACATTGACAATTTAATGTTGCATATACTATTTTAATAGCCCTTGTAAAATCACTTATTTCATTTACATTTTTATAATATATTTAATATTTGACAACACAAATTTCGACTAAAAGTTTTATTTTATTTAACATTTCAAAATGGAGAGTTGAAAAATCCTTCAATATCATACATGAATATGATTTTATAAAGCCTAAAATAGATTATTGCATCACACTCACTTCCAATTACACCCCTCTAAAGGAACCAACCTTGTTTTGAACCTTAATTTCCTATGATGTATGGAAATGTCATGGTTCATATCGGTCGAAAATGTATGACGATTTTATGTTTTAGCCTGATTTGATTTATATATGAACATAGGTTTTATTATTTTTCCCGTGACTTATATCATGGATTCTAACATTCCTCGATTACACCTCTTTAATTCTTAACTCCTGTATTACGAACAGTTTTTTAGCTTGAAACACATCACACAAAATACATCTCCAAAATCCCCCGAAAATGATTATTAGAACTAGAGACAATCCTATATGAAATGCTTATAAATATACACAAACGATGGATTATATGGTGATTTACATAAACGCAACCATACACAAGAAATCTTTATAAATAGAGCAAGTAGGACATTATACAGTAAATCAATTTTATATGCAAATCATTTGACTAGTAATTGGTAAATCTAAAATGTTTCAGTCGCGAATCATTTTGTGTATTGCGATATAAAAATTCAGTCAAATGAAAGAAAAGTTTAAATATACTTTTCCAAATAACATTTAATGTTCACACTGCATTTTGCAATTACAATTAAATGTATAATAATCTTCTAATAAAACCATGTATGTAGATGATATTCAATTAAAAATTTCGTTTTAAATACACAAAATGACACAAAACCAAATTGTTTATCACATAGCTTCACACTCACACACATTTAAATCAACAACGTGTTTCAGGAATTTTTATAGCTACACACAACTCAGGACATATATACAAAGAATATTGAACAAAATAATTTCAAATTCGAAGTGCTCTGTTTAGTTTCAATTGTCATATGCCTTCATGAAAGCTATAACGAATCCTGACTTTTAAAATCAACGTTTATCAGTGTTTACACACCTCGTAATTACATTATACAGCGAATCAAAAAGAGCAGTATGAACATAATAATAACACAACTGTTATCAAATGATATCATCTATAAACAAAATTTAATATGATCTCCGAACATTAGGTTTAACATGAGTTTCATATGAAAACGCCAGAATTAGATATATTGTTCCCTATTATAAAGTTTAGAAATAAATTTGATAAAATGTTACAATGATTTTCTAGTCACAAATCCCGAACTTCGACACTCATTCACATAATTCAGTTAATTCTTCACGTTACCTGCGCAAAGCAAAACCGATATTCAAATACAATTTCAGATAAAAGAATGCAAAATATTTCATTTCTATTAATAAAATCCTTAAAATTATTTTACAACAAAGTGACAAAGCAGCATTTTTCATCAGTCTTCTCATACAAAATGATTTCATTCAATGTATTAAGCACAAACTATAAACCATGTATATTGGGAATTTTGTCTCATTAAAAGAACTGATAGTCCATAAACCTATAAACTAAATGATTATTTTATTAACCATCAAATATAAACCATATATGGCATATATTGAGAAAGTTGTCGCTTTATACGAAGTGATATTCATTTAAAAAAACAGCGGTTGCTAAGTAATGTACTTTGGTAACCATGGCAGCATGACAGGTATCCATGGACGACTCATTGTTGACTTATTGATGACTAATTGTTGACTTTTTGAAGACTTTTCGTTTATGATGATGGGGTAACGATGAGATCAGTAGGAGGTACTGCTGCTAACATTTTGCACAAGATCCAGGGGTCTGAAAACAGAAGAAAAATTTTATTAAAGACATGAAAAATAAAGGAATCAAGTAACCCATTTCCGCATAGATTCTATGTATTATTTTTCATATTTATCAGATTGTAAATCAAATGATTTGAACATCATATGTTAGGTCATGTTTGCATTAGAATCATCGTGAATCACATATAAACTATATGTATAATAATTTTATAGTTAATTTCAATATATGCTATTCATAAATGTTATAATTCAATAAAATCTTCGAACACATCAAAATCATGTTCATAATTAGCAGATGACAGAAACTAAATATTATGATCAAAGATGAAGAGAAGCCTTATATAAACGTGAAGTAATGATGTCAACAGATAATTGAAGACATATTTAGAGGTTCTTAATCTAAAAAATATGTGATTTACCCTTAAAACATACTTATTTGATATATAACAAAACTATCACATGTATTAAAACAATTCTTAAATCAAGCTTAGATTAGCTTTTCACATTGAATTATTAAAACAGTTCTTATATATACTTTAGCTTAGCTATAAACTATGTTTACGTTTCGTTGCAGAAATATGAATAATCGATCACGTGACTCGTGGATTCGAAACTCATATCCGTGAGAAGTTCGGGACAGAGTCTGTTTCGAATGGTATTCGAATTAGAATACGTGTACATATTTTAAAAGGTCTTATTAAATGAGGAGGGGTTTCTCTATAAATATATATGGGACATTCCATAAATGAAGGCGTAGAGTCATTTCAAATGCCGATTAGCACTATTTTGATAAATATATGGAGATATTTATTTTACTGATTTATCTAGCAAGAACTTAAAGGGAAGTATTTGATAAATTATGTAATTGTACAATTAGAAAACAAAGCAATACATAATCAGACACAAGAATGCATCAACATGACAAGTCATGCAAACAAATATATAACTGAGAAAAATATGTATCATGAAACATTTGAATCTAAGTTGTAAAATAAATTCTGAAACGAAACCATATTTGTATCTTTATAAATTTAGTGAAAAAGTAAGGTCATGAAACTGTGTCATATATCCAAAGATAAAACCAGTTATGATATCACATGTTCCGGGACCATTGACCCTTTCTGAAATGGTTCCATTTATTTTAAAGACAATCCTTGTTACAGAAATGAGTCAGACCTTATTAACAATAAAGTCTGTTCCAATACCAAATAATGTGGGAAGCGAATATAATATTTACAATTTATTTCCTGTCGTTTCAGATAAAGAATATGTCTTCGCTGAACTGTTTGTGATCGGAAATTTAAAAGCCATTTAGCATGGAAATTAACTTTTAAAACACAGTGAAATAACCCGTATTTATCCTAGTATTTGCCAACCATTATTTAGAAAGGCTACAAAGGATTTGCAGTGACATTGCGTATTGTATTCGTTTTTTTATGACAAAGATAAATTTCTATTTAAATGTTGGTTTTGCTGCTTCTTTTCCTATATACAACTGTATCCTTAAACATCCGAAGTCGTCATCAAAGCAAAAACTGTTATTATTTCTGCGTCTATTTAACCCATCCCACTTTATTCATTGAGACAAAACTATTGCAACCTATTTCCTCAGTTAATGGTACCGGTAGGTATTTTTCCGATAATATATTAAAATAGATAATGCTAAATTACATGTAAGTTAATAAGATATATATCAAGTGTCATTAATGATGGTACAAAAAAACAACGGCTTCGAAACGCAAGAAATATTGTTAGATCCTACAGAAAAACTGTTGTTTCGAAACCTAAGAAATTGAAAGGCTTACATTTTAATAAATACAGTACGAAAATGTTCATTTTAAGGCTTCCATTCAAATCGGCGATCTCTAAATCAGGCGATCATTCTTGATCGATATATTTTTTTTCTCAGTGAAATAGCAGCGCATGTAATTCGAAAGTTAAAATTTTGTTTGAATTTTATACACTTTTCTTAAACATAACCAATTTTCACAGGGTTCGATTTCAAAATAATGTGTTTTTTAAACTAAATAAATGTACCGTGTTTAAAAGACAGAGTTCACAGTTAGAGTGAAACATCAAACCCTATACAGAACAAAAGAGCATTTACTAAGCTCGCACCATTTTTGAATGAACGCCTTCATTTATAATACAAAATCAAGTGATTATCATAAACTACAAAGAATATACTGCAACACTTAGGAAATGAGATTGTGAACTCAGTGACAACATTAGTTCAGATGCTGAAAAGAAAAATGATTTTCAATAACTCTTTGTTAATGAGAATGAATTCATGAATATTCAGGGAAACTTTTAACAGTTATACCTTTAAGTTCTGATTTTTTCAACGTTTCTTTAAAAATAAGGTTATCGTCATCCTTGTTGGTCAAACATGTTTATTTTGAGACTTTGCTTCAATTTTCAGTTTTCAATCAAAGAGTTATTGTAGGATAATTCATTAACAATATAGCATATCAACAACACGCGAAAATAAACATTAGTATATATTTAATGACAGGGTGTAGCATAAGCCAGAATTCTGCCTCGGTAATTTTTCGAGGGAACCTGAAAATTGCCTCGATCTTTGTCGAGGATACCTAAATTATGCCTCGAAAAACTCAATTTCTACCTCGGTAATTTTTCGAGGGTACCCCAATTCTGCCTCGGTAATCTTGATTTACCCTCGAAATTACCGAGGATTTCGACCCTTATGCTACACCCTGTTTAATGTCAAATACAGATTCAGTCGACACTTGTACAACAGCGCACAGTTAGAGAAATACAAAAACTACAAACAGTATGTAACACTTTAAAAAGAAGTGAGATGTTACAATCAACGTATTCATACATAGACACCATTTTGTTTTTGTATATTTGTTAAAACGTTTTCACGTGGTTTATACTGAGAGCGACGGTCCTATTTTATTGAATGTGAGCGTAACTGGATTTAAAATCATATGAAACCTTATTATATATTGTTTCGGTTATCTTTCAGTAAAAGCATTGAGAAAGAAACTTTCAGCAATTGATACATCATTATTAAGACGCCAGGCTTTCAGTCGAACCATTTTAGGAGTGGTTTGTTCAAAACCAATTTCTTTGGATTTGCCATGACATTGTACGAAAATTCTTAAATTTCGGATTTTCCTAATTGCGAAACAAATAATTTGATTATTTATGATTCTGATAGCCTGAGAAAACAGAAATAATATCGAGGAATGGAAAAATAGTTTTTCGTTCATAGATCCATCTTGACCACTAAACACACGACACAAAACATACATTCACACACGCATACACGATTAAAATACACGATTAGAGAATACACGCAAAATACACGAAAAGTACACGCAAGCACGCAGCACCTAAAACACACACGTTTGGCCACACGTGTTTTTCTATTGGTTCATCGTTTTAATGTTGGCCCGTATTGGTAATGGCAGGGCCCTCGAAATAGGGAGTTCGGTTGGTGACGGGATTCGTAATCTCATTCTCCTCAGACCTGCATTGCGTTAAATAAGCAAAAACAAAAGTAAAATACCAAGCATGAAATAGTAGGAACCAAACAGTTTTCATCACGATACGCCAATACAGCTCAAGCCTGCCATTCAAACAAGGGGAAGTGCCATCTAGGAAACAAAAAAAAAATATAAAATAAAATCCATTATTTATATAATAAATACCAAGCATAAACCTCAATGTGGTTCATGCTAATCATACAAAGAATGCTTAATTTTCAGGATATGCCATACCATTGCTTCATATGCGTCAAAAATAAAATGATAAGCAGCTTTGCTTATATAAGCACATGCTTATATCTTAAAGATGCCATATTTCTGATCGATAAAATTGATAGTTGTAGCGGACTTGGGAAAAATATGCAAAATATAAACATTCGTGAAAATAAATCAAGCGCGATACAATAGGCAATACGGCTGAAGCGAAAACAAATATTTATGATTATACTGTTGCAATAAAATTGTTTAAAACGAAAGAAAAATGTATGATTTAAACTAGAAGGTCAGTGACCTTGGATCCCCCGTGAACTTCAACAATTCGTGGATGCAGGATGATCAGTTTTTACTAAAAATATAAGCATGTTTGCTTATATAAGCACATACCACGAACTTAAATGATGATATCTTATATTATCACCCACCTTTCCTCATCTGAAAATGAACTTTTCGCTACTTTTTAAAGTGCACCAAAATCGATTTTCAACCTATCGCGATGACATCATGACGAGGCACTACTTCAGACCTTGGTTTATATGTGTATTAAATTTAAAATCTCTCGCTCAATTCCTTCATACCAAACTCGCGTGCACAATGTTCTTATCATCGGGTGAAAATGTTGAAATCGACAATTTTCAAAGTGTTCCAGAATCGACAATTTTCAACCGATCCAGATGAAACCTAAACGAGGCACGACTTCAGACCTTGGTTTATATGTGTATAAAATTTGAAAGCTCTAGCTAAATCGCCTCAGACCAAACTCGACCAAACTCAGACAATTTTCAACCGATCGAGATAAAACTTTGACGAGGCACGACTTCAGACCGTGGTTTATACGTGTATAAAATTTGAAAGCTCTAGCTCAACTCCTTCATACCCAACTCGCGTGCACAAAGTACTTAACAACTGAAAAAAAAGTTTAAAATCGACAATTTTTTAAAGTGCTCCAGAATCGACAATTTTCAACCGATCGAGATGAAACCTTGACGAGGCACGACTTCAGACCTTGGTTCATACGTGTATAAAATTTCAAAGCTCTAGCTCAACTCCTTCATACCCAACTCGCGTGCACAAAGTACCCTATCTCAAGCGGGACAGACAGACGGACAGACAGACAGACAGACAGACGGACAAGCTCAACCCTATATCCCCTCGTTTTCACGGGGGATAATTAGTTCTCATTAGTTTTTTTTCTACCGTCGACGGTAACAAACAATACGTACTGTACAGCGCTTGAACTATTTCAAAAACGTGTGTGCTGAATGTATGTACCTCTAGCAAATAACTTTATATCATGTTAAAATATCGAACAAAAACATCATTAACATTTCAAATAAGCTAACAATAGCATTTTATATATATGTATTTTTATATATTTTTGTTTTAAATAAAAATGAAAATCGCAAAACAAACGAGAAAGCACGAGATAGAACACGTGCACAACGTTCAAAGGAAGCCGCGCGTATAAATCGTCAAGTAAAGTAGTTTCAGACAATCTGATCGAATTAACACACCAGGGCTTGACATGATATCAATCGTAACTAGCTTGCGTAATGTTTACGACATTTCTATTAAGGCACGCAGTTAAACGAATGGCGGGGTATACGTACTACATCTGTACTGACAATGTGACCCACTTTATCAACATATATTTGCATATACAATGTATTTCATATTTTTCTGGGTCTCGAGAAAAAAAAATCCTTTTTCTAACTTTTTAGCTTGTTATTTATTGTGGAATAGAGCCTAATAAACGTTATGTCGAGCCCTGGAAAAGCTAATCGAATAAAGGTATGGAGGGAATTCTTGCCGCACGGATCGCTGCTTTCTTACCGCTTCGTCTTCCAAAACGTGTACCGCACTGCTGTAATTTTAAGATTGTTTTATATGTTTGTGTAATGTTAATGCTCTATCATTATTATCTGGTATGTAAAAAGTTATTTCAAGCACTACTTTAACTCCTGTAAAGAAAATATCAGTGCTGTAATATTTAATTGACGAACAAAATACTGTTTGCTGATAGCCTGTGGGTATGAAACAAATCCTTTCTAAGTTATTATAGTCATGTAAACTAGAAGGTCAGTGACCTTGGATCCCCCGTGGACTTCAATAATTCGTCAATGCAGAATGGTCAGTACTTATTGAAATCTTCTTTGGAAATAACGAAC
>LQRL01115550.1:0-15522 GCA_001703475.1 Hydroides elegans
AGTTTACTTCCGGTGCGTGGCTTGCCGAGTTGTTGTCTGAAGCCTGAACTTTAATAAAAGCATATAAGTAAGCTCAACGACTCTCATTCATATCTACATAAACTGTTGCTCATATTTAGCTTCAACAATATTAATGGCAAGTTTATTAAATACTTTAACACCAAACACACTAATAGTTTTAGCTTTTAAAGAGGTTCTTACTAAACTTACTTTAAATTTATTTATGCTTCGTAGACTGTACTTCATACCAATATTGGTACTAAATTTTTCTTGTACATTCATTGGTAATTTATTCATGCGTGCTTTATATATTATTAACTCAACTTTCAACTCAACTAAATCAACAAATTTTAACTTCAATTGCCGAAATAGGCTATTTGTATGCTCATATTTATCAACCTTAGACACAATTCTGATAGTTTTTTGTAATATAATTAATGGTTCTATAGTTCCTTTGCAACTTAATCCCCAGACTTCACAGCAGTAATTAATATATGGTAAAAATAAAGAACAATATAATGTACGCATAGCTAATAAATCTAAAAATATACTTGCTTTCATCATAATTGCATTACATTTCAATAACTTAGTTTTTATCAAAGCACAATGGCTTCGCCAATTCAATCTACTGTCTATAATAACACATTAAAACTTACATTCATATACTCTTGTTATCGGAACACCTTCTATATTTATATTTAGATCACTATCAGAAATACTACGTTTTGTAAATATAATAAAATTGGTTTTGCTTTGGTTCAATGACAGTTTATTTAGTTCCTGGTTAATACGATTACAAAGTGCATATATTTAATCACCGGAGGCAAATAGATTTGTATCTTCAGCAAAAAGAACAAATTTAAGAAATTCTGATACATTACAAAGGTAATTTATGTATGAAATAAAAAGCACTGGTCCTAAAATAGAACCTTGTGGAACACCACCTGTAAAATCTAATAAATTTGAACTTACATTATTATAATTGACATTTTGTTTCCTATTATTTAAATAACTAGTCAACCAATCAAGTGATGTGCCTCTTATACCCTAACGTTCTAATTTACGCAATAACAATTTATGATTAAAAGTATCAAATGCCTTTTTCAGATCTATAAATATTCCTATGTTTTTTTTTTATTTTCAATACAATTTGTTAATTCTTCTATGAGATCTATAAGAGCTAAAGAGGTAGAATGTTTATTTCTAAAACCATACTGACTATTAACTAAAACATCTTGACTATCTATAAATTTATTTAATGTTTTACAATACAACTTTTCTAATACTTTTGAAAACTGAGGAAGTAAAGAAACCGGTCTATAATTAGTAAATTTACTTTTTTTCCCCGGCTTTAAATAGAGGAACAACCTTGGCAATTTTTATTTGATCAGGGAATACACCTTCAGAAAATGATTGATTACAAATATAAGTAAACGGCTTTGCTATACTATTAATAACCTGCTTTAACATCATCATATCAAGTCCAAAAATATCGCTAGAAGTTTTATTTTTGTTATTCTTAATAACTAAAATTATTTCTTGTTCAAGTACAGGTTCAATAAACATTGATTTATCAATTGGTTGACGCATAAATGAGAATACATCATGGTTAGTCCCTTCAGGAACTTTAATAGTATTTGCCAGATTAGGACCTACATTAACAAAAAATCATTAAAACCATTAGATATTTTACTTTTATCTGTAATTTGTTCACCATTAGAACCGACAAATGTGTCATTTACAATATCAGTACATTTCTTTTTCTTTATAATACCATTCAATACAGCCCATGTTTTTTAAATATTATTACTATACTCCAACAATACATCATTGTAATATTTTTTTTCAGTATACCTTAGCAGAGACACTAGCTTATTTTTATACTTTTATATTTGGCTTCACTTTGTGGGCTTTTGAACTTAATATAACTTTTATATAAATTATTCTTTTTATTACAAGACTTAATGAGACCTATTGTCATCCACGGTTTTAAAAAGCGCTTTTTGTTAACATTAACTTTCTTCACAGGACAGTTTTTGTCATAGAGTTCCTTGACTTTATCTATAAATTTTGTATAAGATTCATTACAATTAGAACTCGTGCATACACAATTCCAATCCACATTTGCTAACTCATTTTTAAATGACTCAATAGCACTAGGTGAAGAATGCCGTAGATATTTGAATACCTTGCGATTAACTTTATCAACACCATTATAATTAATGCATGAAAAAATAGGAAGATGATTAAAAAAAAAATTATCATGAATTGAAACCAGAACACGAATCATGTTAAAATAATTAAAGGCTACCCCACAATGTTTAAAAAGGATCATCAACACAGCTTTACCAAAAACAATCAATATCAAAACCACCGATTAGAGCATACAACATAGGTGTTTTCATGCCAGCTGAGATGCTCCTCCACTTCTAGGCAGCTTTGGCAAAACTACAACACCATTTGCATAAAAAACTGTTAAAAGCAACATAATAAAAGCTAAAATATAATCAAACAAGCTAATTCGGTAATTGTCCGCATTAGTTTTAAAATAAAAAAAAAACAACATTTTTCTTATTACTTATAACGAATGTTTCTTAATCCTATCACTCTCTTTATTTTTGTATAGAAAGTGTTTATAACTAGAGATTCCCATCGTGCTGTCTATTGCACAAATGGAATATATATTCAAAGAAAATATTTTAAAAATTCTTTACCCATTGCAAACCTTCTGTATCTGTCTTTGGTGATCGTCTGCATTGTTATAGACAAACTCCAAACGTAAAAGTTTCATATCATAATTTTTTAGGAATGCCTAGATAATTTATCAGAACGGATGCCTTTTTCTTTTCAGGCACTTCAGCAAAATTTAATATCGCCGAGACAGATAACGAGCATAATTATGTACTTTTAAAATAAGCAGCAAACTGTACCTATTAATAAACGAGAGTAATATTATGCTCGGTAGAGCATATAAATCTGCTATCTTTTTTTATGAGAAATGAAATTGAAACCTTATTTATCTAGACCATATTTGCAAATTAACATTTGTGATTCCATGCGAGGTCTAACATATTTAATCTCTCATGCGTGTTGCTATGGATAGTCTATCCATTTTATCTTTTTTTACTTAAAATAACAACATCCTTTTATCTGTTAATGCATGTATGTGCTTAACCCAAACAACCAAGCATATGAAGGGCTGTCTTTACGCTGCATTTGCACTTTGACGCAATAATTACGTCATATTTACAACGACAATGCCCGCCTACTCAGCTACCACTCTATTGAAAATGCGTTTTGATTGACGTGTGTTTAATGGTATGACAAGACTAGTCAATGTGTATTTCGTTTTGGTAATTAAAGGCAGCCAATAAGAGAAGACAAAATAGGGTTCAAGGGTCACCTTAGCTAATAAGAATAATGTAAGGCATTTGAAGCTTTACAGGGATGTCGTGCGATTCGACGTCGCTTTCATCCAATTATTTATATTTTCCACGTTTATCATCAACCAAAACAATTTTTCATAAGTTTAACCAGCCAATAATAAACTTCATGTTATGTGTTACATTATGGTATACTTTTGATGTTTGTTCATATCCTTTAAGACTAAGTTATGCGGGTTACAAATTTCGCAAACAAAAACGGACCAAAAATATAACCTGCTCCGTTTTCGTAAACGAAAAAGATAGCAGATAAAAATGCCAAAAACTATGTTCAAGAACTAAAATAATCAAAGATAAAGACCGGATCACATTTATATTCAAACAAACACTTTAAAACCATCAACAATATAATACACTTGGTAGTTATTTTAAGACGATTGGTTTATGATAAATGTGATTAAAAACGCATAATTCAGGCCATACAAAGCTTTAACGTGTATTAAAAGTTGAATTCACAATTCTTGCAGTTGATATTTCAATTTCTTTTTGTATGTCGAATAATACAGTTATATTGAATTTTAATGAATCGTCATTGATGAAAAATACCTAACAAGCGCGCCTTTATGAAGCAGCAAGTCAGAGAGAAAATTCATGGCCAAAGAACAAGTTAAGAAGTGCACATCGATAATGCGTATGCAAATGTTTATGTTAATTAACTGCTACGGATTGTGGCTCGACAGCTATTAATGCACGCTACATGGACTCCTTGAAAGTCTTGGGATTTTCGAAAATGTAATTTTTCTAGATACACAACTCGATAAGCGGTAGGTCTTGTTAAGCGACATATGACGTTGGGCCAATAAAAGATTGTTCTACTATTCCTAGTTAAAGCAGTAATTTGATACCTTATAATCGATTAAATATAGTTATTAAGACATCCTTTATATTCAGTAAGTTGAATGGGTTTCCATATAATTATGGAGGTAATTAAGTCAATCGAAATGTACACTAGATGTTAGATTCTTTCGTTACATTATTTCCTGAATCAGTAGAGTGCATTCGTGATAGAAAAGATATTGAGCTATTTCTATATTTTTGGACGAGACTGGTCTTGCCTATCATAAAGACCAGACACTGGGCGCCATCGCAGTTTCATTCTATATTTCTCCATCTTTCACATGATGTCGATGACACTGCGCCAAAATATACTATATCATACAATACCAAGAATGATTGCGTTAAAGAATGATGTGAACTCAAAATAAGGCACAATGCTCTATCTTCTTATATATATTTTGATTGTACCCTTTATATTTTGTTTCGCTTGTGTTTTGTTGCCTCTGCACTAGCATGTTCTAGCTAGCGATATTCTTAATATTTAATACAAATCGGCGTTTCTAGATATTTAAACAATATGGAATGCACTATTCATTAAAAAATATCAGTTGATAAAATAAAAGATTTGTCATGATTAATAATGTTATTTTATTTCTTATCAGTACTTTGAATATATTTATTAGCTTGGAAAAATATTCAAACCCACAATAACATAATAAACTAGATGGATGGTGTGCTCCTAAAAGAGCACAATTATCTGTAATATTTTTTCTTTCCTATATTTGAATATTATGTTTCATAAATTTATTCAGTTTTTCTCGATAACTTATGGCTGTTATGGAATAAGATCCTATTTAATGTTCAATATTTGGTATGATATAGAAAAAGTTCAATGTGTAGGAAGAAAATACATAGCTACTTCGTTATAGCTTTATAAAATAATTGAGTCACAATATAGAACTCATATTTAATGAAATTTAAAGTTACAATAATTGGCTTCACAGCGAAGTGAGGTACTGGACACGACGAGTATTGATTATGTGTCACAGTGCTTTTATATAGCGAGCCTTGATTGATGGCGTCAATGACGTGTGCATTATTAATGACACACCCTTTAAATGAGCATATTAGGGGCCAGGAATTCCGCTCAGTGGTTTCAGCAAGGCGAAGAAAATTACATTTTAATTTAGGGTTGGGTGTTATAAAAATTAATATCTTCTAAACCAATTATCAAATCATTATCTTAATATCCTATGTTTTACGTTCGATAGCTCTTTTATATTAATGTTTATATATAAGGATGTATTATGATTTATAATAAATAGAAAATCGATGCACGGGAACAAATTGAATTTTATCGGTTGATTGCAATATCTGCATATTTTCGTAAACGCTAAGATTGCAGATAATAATAAATGTTTTGAAATTGGAGTGTTATAAATGAGTGATTGATTTTAATGATGGCAAATGATCCTACGTACATAATTATGTAATATTATGAAATGAATAACGATGCAAAAACTTAATGCTAACAAACATAACTGACTACAAAAAACTAGATAATTAAATATTGGTTTGACAAATGTTCGAGGCATATTTATGTTTATAAATATATACGCATAAAATAGTGATACTTAATAGAAAATATCATCAAATAATATTATTTTCAATGTAACTGACTCTATGCATATTTATTTTTGTGTCGACATAGTATGATTTGCTTATTCGTCACTGTCAGTTTATGTTTTTTGTTTGTTAAAAAGTACTCAATAGCTGCTACTAAAGGTTTGTCAAAGGAGAGAATTTGATGTGTTTTTTGCACTCGAAAACTTGAAATAGTGTTCATTATTTTTTCACGATCAATTAATGCTTCATGAAGGATGAAATTAAGATAAGAGTTATCATTTCTAGAGGCATCCTATATAATAGAATTATTCAGCATTAGATATCATGGGTTTGCCATTAGACCGTTCAATTTTCCAGATTGTTATAGATTATTATATATTTATATAATTGTCTATTATAGATGATTAGAAATGTTTTAAAATAGAGAAGCTAAGTATACAAATTACAAGTGTTTAGTATATAATAATCAATTGAGTGGTAGGTTGCCTTATTGTATGATTGGCTGTGAAATAAAGAAGAAAACTGTTTAATGTTCAAGGTAAGGACCTTTATTGCCATATGGGTAGCTTCTCCGAGCTTTTTATCCTAACAAACCACGAAATTCAATGTATTTCTTATTATAACTGTTTACAATGGGTGCTTTATGTTTTCGAAAAAAAATCTAATTAAATGAAAAAAAAAGCAATATGGTTTTGAAATTTATTAACTTAACGAATCAAATATAACATGTATTAAAATCAATGACTTTGGAAAATATCGCAAGGTTTCGACACATACTTTGGCATGCAATAGAACACAGTTTAAAGCAAATTTGTTATAATTATTTAGAAAAAAATACAATGATACAAACTATACAAATTAATTCATCCATAGTATAGAATAAATAAACTAATACTCATTCAAGTTTCGAGAAAGAATTATAGTTTGATCACGAATTCCATGATATGGAAATGCATACTATTGATGCGAGACGTATCTACATATGAACCATTAATTATCTTCCACTTTAAATCGTTTTGTCAACGTTTATGGAATACACAAATGACTAAGAAAGTAACATATAAATATTTATAACCGAGGCTAACATTTTGACAAGTATATATAAACCAAAACAAGAAATTTAACTTTATACCAAATTTTTAAACGCCATTATAGAAATATGCAAATGACTAAAACCGTACAAGGACAACTATAATTGTATTCATATTTTGGGATAACCGACGATAACATTTTGACAAATATACACCTTTATCATACCAATTCATTCAGTTGATCTAAATACCAAAACAGTTGCGAATCTGGACTACTTTTAAACGAGGGCGCCAATAAAGAGCATTTAGATTCGAGCAGGGGCGCCAATCTTGGTAAACGTGGAAGGGGGCGTGTGCCGCGTTTTTCCTTATGTAGATCCACAACTTCAAAGTTTCAAACTTGTTTAATGCATGTTTAGGAGTTATCAACTCTATTGAATAACGCATGCCTTCGAGTTCTTCTGTACATTGCGAGATTTCGCAACAACTCTTGCAACAGTGACGAGCGTCGAGAACGAGCGTTTCTTGGGCGAACCATCCACTTCCGGTTTGGCATTTCCTGTCTTTTTCCCTTGAACTTGACCTTGAAAGTTTGTCTGTCGACTTGGTAGCTGCTCAAGGAACTCCTTGTTGTATTTGTTTTTCGGGTCGGCCACAGTTAAGACAACGACTGAGCCGTCGGCACCGCCTAAAACGATCGACGTTCCACCGCGCGTGCTCGAAATTGCGTTGATATCCGCTTGCGATTTGTAGTCGGCGATTTGCTGGCCGTCGCTCACGCGGAACACGCGAATCGAACGGTGGCCCGAATGGTAATAGATCACGTGCTGATCGTTCTTCGTGAAGAGGGTTAAATTGGTGAAGACGCCCTCGGCTACTCTCGGGATGAGCGTGTGCTTCACTTTGCCCGTTTTCAGATCGAGTAATTCGAGCCCGCCCCGTCTGGGCGCGTACAACCCAAATCGGCCCGTACTC
This sequence comes from Hydroides elegans, assembly GCA_001703475.1. Lineage (NCBI taxonomy): Eukaryota > Metazoa > Annelida > Polychaeta > Sabellida > Serpulidae > Hydroides > Hydroides elegans. The sequence goes on from LQRL01115550.1 coordinate 7,853, forward strand.
GTACACACGCCGTTCCATTTCATCACCGATTTGACGAAGCTCTTTTTCTTGACATCCCAGATATTACCCTTTTCAATATCGATCAGCGCCACTTGTGAATTCTCCCCGCGCTCGTTGGGCATCGCAATGACCTTGGTGAACTCCTTGAAATCCGGGTATTTCAGCGTCGTATTATGCATGAACGTGCCTATCTTCGCGTGATACACCCCGAGCGTCTCCCCCTCACCGCTCTTATGCAAACAGGGCACGACCAGGTACATTCCATCGGTGGTTATGGCGCACGGCTTAAATGTCTTGGTCTCGTACTCGAACTGATACACTATATCGCCCGCGGGAACTGAGCGACACACAACTAAACCCTTCTCCTCAGACGCCTTTGAGTTGACAACAACCCGATTATCGTCCTCTGTTAACAACATCTGTAGCACGTCCTTTTGCGGGCTGAGACGTACGCATTTGGCCTTATCGACGTCCCAAAAAAGGACGTTGCCCGACTCGGCGCTCACGACGTATTTTCCGTCTCCCGTGATCGCCGAATGCGTCACGATCGAACCACGTGCGCTATTCGCGAGCGTTTTCAGGAGCTTGCCGTTTTCGAGATTCCAAACGCCGACGCAGTTGCGCGTGGTGGTGACACCGATGTATGCGTTAGCGGCGAGTGAAATCGCCTCGATCGCCTTTTCGTTTCGGTCGATATGAAACACGGCTTCGAGAATGTTCTCGAAGTTCCAGATTTTAATGGTTTTATCGTAGGACGATGAGACGATTTTATTGACTTCCTTCGAGAAGACCGACTCGAGCGAGAGAATGCGTCCGAAATGCGCGTCGAGGGTTTTGACTAGATTGCCGGCTTTCACGTCCCATACATGCAAGTTCTCGCGCAATCCCGCGGCTACGAACTCGTTATTCCGCGTGAACACGATGCCCGATATGAGCGGGTTCTTATTGGGAATATTGCGCACCCCGCCCGGTAGTTTGAGTTCGAGCATTTTGTCCGTTCGCAAATCCCACAGTTTGTAACCGAACGCCACTGTGGCGACCAGATAGATTTGATCCGGCGACAGAATCAACGTGAAGATCGAGTCTTTGTTCTCGAATGTCTTGGTGTAATCCCATTTCGTTTTACCCTCCACTTTCTTATAGCACGCTATTGCATGCTCACTAATGCTTATACACGTATAGATCGTGTTTAAGTCCTTACTAATCGCTATAGCGCTATGAAAGTGGAAATCCTCCAACTCGCTATTATGCACTTCCAATATCATATCATCATCACTCTCCACTTCCGGTAAGGGGTCAGTGACCTTCCAAACAAGGTACTGCTTCTCATGATCCTCCTTCTCGATAAATGCATGGATGATCGACATTGTCTGTTTCTCTTCGCCTTCCGCAGTTCCCTTAGCAACCAGCTCCAACTCTAATGTGTACAGATACCATTTCTGTGCCGTCCACACTATGCAGTGTGTATTGGAACCGGTGATTCCCAAAATGGCTTCGGTTCCATCAACGGGTTTGTCCAAAACGCGGACGTCTCCTGTCAATATGTTGCATACCACGACGGAGTCATTTTTTGTGGCACATATAGCCATTTTGTCGTTGGGCGTTATCTGCAGGCTCTGCATGATTCCTGGTGAAGAATTAAAGAAATGAAAAAACACTTTAATGTCAGCATTCCTGCGAACAAACACATATTTTGCCATCCTGCTACACACGGCCTCCGAATCTGATGTGTATACGAGAGTAGAGGCAATGGGTATGATTAATAAGATGAGTGCTAGATTAAGAATCTATAAACCTAATATTTGAATGGTTGCTAAATGACTGTTGAATGGTTAGCTCCACCCATGTGTCTATTGGATTGTAACAATAAAACAAACAAAAAATCTAATACCATTCCATGGTAACGCAAAATGACACGAACAACTTCATTTATTCGTCTAAAGAAAAACGTTGAAAAAACAAAGACCTGTGAATTAATTTATAATTACCAAAATTGACAAAAATCTGCAAAACAAAAACACGACAATGTACCTGGTGTTTTTGGGTCGATTTGCCTGAATATATCTCCGGACGCCATTTCCCAGATGATAAACACCGAGCTCACAGACACGAGGTATTTGGTGTCTGAAGTGATCGCGATGCCGTAGGGCGCGAACGGGTGGCCCTCGAGCGAGAACTGAAGGGGCCCACCGGGCGTGTGCATGCAGTGGTAGCATGGCACCAGGGCGTTTACCTTTGTGAAGGATATATGATAATTTAAATAAAACTTATATTATTGTAAATATAGAGATATTTCTTATCATATTCTTAATTAATAGTTGCAATGTAAGTACGAATGAAATTACTTTGAGTAGATACATTCGATCAAGCAATGAATATATTATTTAAATATTTTCGAGTTTTTTTTAATTGAATGAAGAAACTCGAAGTCATGCCTCAGGTAATATCATGAATATATATTCCAGTAAACAGGAAACGTATTTTTCACGTTTAATTTACGTGAAAAACACGTAATTTGGTAAAAAATACGTTTTTAAAACGTGAAAAATACGTACTCTGTTTACTTTATATACATGCAATATTTGTATATTTTACACACCATTTTCTTTTATATTCTAAGCATGAAATCTGGTAATTATTGCTAAATCCGTAACAACATGCACATTTTTAATCTGGTTTGTTGTAAACAGCTCAAACTAACGTGGTTACGGTCTCCCTCTTACCTCTAGCCCATCAGTATCACACTGCCGTATAAGATGTTGTATCTTATCGTGACTATTATAATACGGCAGCAGTCTCCCCACAATCATCGGCCCTAGCATATCGGGGTGGTGCGACAGTGTTGACGCACTGAGACGCAATGCGTCACCCAGCAGCTTGACGTCGTTGTCGTAAACTGCGTCCATTGCGTCTTCAAAATCAGCTATGACGGCTTGTAATGGCATGGCGCTCATTTTGGCGTGCAGGAATCTGGAAAACATATTTAATAATATGAATCAAATGATTATTCGTTACTGTTCGTTATTGTTACATTTATTATGTTATATAAGTAGGTGGTTTATTTTTCAACCAAGACTCTTTCTCTTTAATTTTTAACAAATATGCAGCCATATTTCTTTAATACTTTGAATATTCGAAATAATACTAAATATGATCTTTAAGATAAAATTTAACGAAGGGTACTCTAAAGTCTTATTTCTTATATTTTACCACGTGTAGGATTGAATAAGACAATAAATAATCAAATTTCGAAAACTCATTTTCAAAAAAAGGTTTGCATATCTAGCCAGCTTAAACAATGACAGGAACACCTTTTATGAAACATGAAAATTGCAATAATTAAGAATGAAACATAATTGAAAAGGTTTTCCTAAAATCTTGTAGCTAGAAGCCACATTCTAAAAATAGCCCTATTTTGGAAAGGAACAACTTTTTGAGGAACCCCTCGTGTGGGGATGCACTTCATTTTTTAAAATGCAAAGGTAGCAAAACGACAAAAAAGGGCTTAACACTGAACAATGATATTAAGAGTTTTAAAATTCTACCTGAAGTTGAAAAGGACTTCATTGTAGACATCCTCCGTTCGCTTGGATCGCACCAAGTGGTAGGGAAGCTCACTCAGCTTCCTAAGGTTGTACCTTCAATACCAATAGATCAGAATTATATACATATGCATTGTATAGAAATTTTCCTTTAGACATGGTATAAAACTGGATGATAATGAATATATTTTAGTATAAATTCCTGATAGAGATACCTGTTTTATATTTCAAAATACACATAATATATTTTTTAACTCTTTTACCTGGCGATCTTGCCGCTGTCTCCTTTGAAATACAGCGGTTGCTCAGGCACCTTTCTATCCGCTTCCCCTCCATGGTCCGCAATACCCAGCCTCTCTTTCAATAGGTTCGAATACACGAATGGCTTGGCTTTACCGCCGCCCCATGCACCCAAATAATAGTCGACCATGGAGGAATGAAGACCCTCCACGAAACTCAGGTTTCTATATAAAGTAAACGAATAAATGTACATAAGGATAGAACGAAAAAAAAATGTATCATATTTATAACGCTCATAGATTTGGGTGAATTAGTCAACCATGTAGGAATGGAACCCCACAACGAAACTCACGTTCCTATATGAGATAAGCGAAAAGTGATACAATCGGAGCATACAATATATCATTTATTACATCCTTGCCACAATTAACACTAATTCAATATGGTGGCGGGGTGCCCTTCATTCATATATGTTTTATCAAGGTGAGAAGATTCTTTCTAAGAAAGAAAGTGGGTTTATTGAAATATAAATCTCCAGTTACTTTGGTGAGTAAGCGTAGAATCAAGCGTATATCTTAATAACAAATGATCACCGAGCTATCCGTAAATGTTATTGACATGTTTCATTTCGAAAACTGATATGAACTCACTTGAAGTACTTTTCCCGCGCCACTTCGATGAACTGTCGATGGTACCAGCCAATCACATTGATTCCGTCAGCCTCTCTTTCAGAAAAATAGTTCGGCAAATCATTGCGTATTCTGGTCCAGAGCAGCGGAGGAATACGTCTGACGGGCGGTAGATGGTACTGGTATACGTCGTTTAACACCTTAGACGAAACATAAATATGTGACAATCAATGTACCCATGAATCATGAGTATATTTTTTTTACTTGATATTAGCCAAAAATCCCTCTTTTTAGCTGATATTGAGCTAAAATGTGTTAGCTAGTGAAAAGGTTATATCATTGACAGCATTTTCTAGTTTTCTCTTTTCAGCTTGATTTAATAAGTATTTGCTAATTTTAACTGGGAATGACACCCTCATGAGGTCATTTTTGCTTGTTTAACATTTTAAAGCAGCACAAACATATCCCGAGCTTATACCTCTTCATCTAAACCAGTGTAAACTGAGTCCTCTAGTGAACTGTTCAAAGTACAGTAATAATTCCCATAAAATACCTCCTATTTACCAACCTTTTCATCCAAACTGAGTAGATCCTCTAACTCAGCTTCAGATAGGCCTCCCTTGGCCGCCGTCACATAGCCTAAAGCGTGCCGAACCAGTATAGCGCCGTGTTGGTTCTCAATTCGCTGGTACAGCGTGTGGATGATGTCGTGGATGTTGTGTGATAGGGTGGTGAGGGCGGGCTTGTGATAGGAGCGCCATCTGTAAAAGGAATGTTTCAATGCAATAATGCGTGACAATAAGCGTTGTGGCAACGTCATGTTTATTTCAAGCTTCAACGACGTTCAGTGTGAAGTTGCAGGTCAACGTGAAGTTAAATTCATCAGATAAACGCAATAAGAAATGTATATTTGCCTAAACGCCAAGCAAAGTTTTGTTGAGCCCATCACTCACATGAGATACGTAAATCATACATGTACATGTTTTGAGCACAGAACAAGTGCCGAACAAGAATTATGATAAAGGTACATTTATCATTCCTTTAGTGACGTTGGTATAGGTGATCTTTTTTCCACTTTGTCGCACCTGCATATTTCGTCCAAAACAAGTTTCATATAAAGCGGGAACTTGCATTTCTTAAGCACGTTGTCCATGTCTCTTCACTGCGGCGTAGGAGCCCCCTGCTCCATCTACCCATACCACAACCCCCTCACCACAAATTAATATACATCCCCGTACCTGCATATTTCATCAAAGACGAGTTTGACAAAAAGCGGGAAGTTGCATTTCTTAAGCGCGGCATCCACCACTTCCCATTGCGGCGGCGTCACCGCCTTCTTGCCTTTTTCTAGCCACTTCTCGAGGATGATGCGGCCTAAACATCGATAGAAAGAAAATACTTTACAATTTTATATATAATTATCAAACCACCTCGCAAAACGTATTGCTTCGTTAAAACCATTTCTCCAGGACGTTGCAGCGTGTACATTGAAGAGAAAGCTAGTGAGGTATTACTTGTAGTCTATGCGTAAACTTTGTGGGTATACAGAGATGCAAGGGTAAATTTTTAACTTATTCCCTAATTTTAGCAAGTTACGTTAGAGTAAAAGTCTATTGTGAAAGCCAATGTCAATGAAAAGAAGCAACAAATGAGTTGAACATAAAATTTCATGCATCATCTAAAATGAAAATAGCATGGAAATACCGTTTCTATCTCAAAACATATATTTATATTAAATATTGCCAACTCTTAACTTAGCATATAACCACACATACAACCACACATACCTAGATCCTGTCCCAAGGGCGTGACCTGCAGATAATTATTTTGCGTCTGGATCATCTTCTTCAACTTATCCAGAATCCCATAATACTCGGGCAGCGTGGATACAACCAATTTACAGAATGGCGGCAACGTAACTGGTAACCATGCCAACTGGTGAGCGCCATTGGTTCCCGATAACTGATCCAGGGAGTCCAAGAAGACAATGAGGGGTTTTTCGGCGGTTGCCTTGGTGAGGAGGGTTTTGAAGTGCGTGACTAGAGGGCTGAGTTCTTCGGGGATCTCTTTGAGGTCGCAGTCGTAGTTCAGGGCGACCTAAGGAAAAAAACGAGTAACTATAAGTTAAATTAACAAATTTAAAGCTTGGGCCTTCAATAATTTAACAACCATTAAAGTGATTATAAAGCAGTTTTAACTTAAAGCGATCGTATATAATATATACAAAACAATTATTCACCACTCAGTGTCATTAGGTAAACTTCACCCTCCAAATTTTTCCGGGGATAAGACGCAATCCCATATTTATAAACTAAACAGTTTTACAGCGATAGTGATAGCTATCGCATATAACCATACGAATTAGTATTTCAATCCGGCAGCATATCACAATAAATCAAAGTAAAATGTTTGTAAAATGTCTTCAATTTGCCTGTTTGCACAGTGATGTGAGCATCGGGATAATAGAGGAACTGTCGGGAGAGGTGCCGAGGAAGCGAAGTACGCACACCGGGGAGACGCCCTTCTTACCCTCGCTCACCCACTCGGCTGTCTGCAAAAAAAAAAAGAAAATAAGACATTAGATTTAATATTATATATGGAATAATAACCAAAGGGTCCTAATCAAAATGGTTATTGGCCCGAGGGGTAGGGAAAAGTAATGCCCAAGCCCGAAGGGCGCGGGCATTACTTTTTCCTATCCCGAGGGCCAATAACCATTTTGATTAGGATCCTGAGGTTTTTGTTCCTTTTATTGCATGGATTTCCGCAGTTTTCGAACACTTTTTCGAGTTTGTAGCGTGAACTATATTTGCGTAACGTTTGCGTAACTTGACGTAACGTTGCGTAAAACGGCTATTTTCGAAACAATCGCCCTACCTTTTCGGAGTGTTTTCGAAACTGTCTGTCGGATTATGAAGATATAAGAATACGTCCGAAGTCACTTGATGTTATTCAAAAGAGTCTTTGGACATATTCTTTCAGTTTGGTCGTATTTTGTTAAAGACAATTTCGATTTCTTCGCCCCTTTGAATGCATTATATTCACAATTTTCCATGTCGTTAATCACTCCATACATCTGCTTTAAACAAGACATTTCGTCGATTCTATCCATTAATGCTTCATCAATATTAACTTAATTTTTCACATCATCATTTTGATTCTTATATTTCATCACAAATCCTGAAGTTTTATTCCTTTTATGTTAAATATCAAGCATATTTCAGTCCCTTTTCAAATGCTGTTCTAATTCCAGGCTAGG
>LQRL01115567.1:3604-18139 GCA_001703475.1 Hydroides elegans
TTCAGAATACAAAAGCAATGGTTTCAAAAATAAAAATAGTTGAATAAAGCTTTCTGATAAGGTTAAATTCATCAAAGCAAGTAATAGTCAATCAGTTCGAAAGTTAGCTGATCAATTTAAATGTGGTAAAAACACATCCTATTCTTATCTTCATAAACACTAAAAAAACACCAGTCATTTACAATAAATTGACGAAAAAGCTATCAACCTGCTTAGACCGGACACCTCGCTAAACCGGACAGTTTTGATCAGTCCCCCGGATGTCCGGATTAAGCAGGTTTCACTGTATCTTCGAAAAGAATACGGAGGTATGTCCAGAGTTGGAGAATGTTCGAATGGGTTCAAACCGTTTAAACATTCAAAGTTGAAATATACAAATACAATATAATAATATCAAACATTTCATTCAAGGAGAGCTGTCACAAAGATATTTCATCATTTATGTGATATGGTGTTCAAACCTTTCACACGTTCAAAGTATCTGCTTCATAAAATCAAAGAACTTTGACATGTAAAACTGCAGGTAGTTTTGCAAGTGAAATAGAAGGGTCATCAAATGTATATGGATACACGTTAAAACTTTCAAGGTTCAAAATTCAATTTCATAATGCAATGAAAAGTTTCTGAATGTATGTTTCCCAAGAGGACACCGATTAAACTATGAAAATGATTAAAACAACATAATAAAACAATGATATGAAAAATGCAAGAACTATAACAATGATAAGATTCATTTATCCGCTACATAAATAAATCATAGGACAAGCTTGAAAGAATACTGGCGAGGTCTTGACATTATTAGCTTAATCAACTTTGAACGTTTGAACAGTTTGAACCCATTCGAACATTTCAAATCATTGAACATGAATGGATAAATAACGATTATTGGAAAAGCATAGTGAAGTCAGAAACGTAATAATTCGATGTATGCTATCATTATTGCGCGACGTTAATAATAACGTAATTGTGATGATGCTTGTCATCTAGCAACACCCCTGAATGGGTAGTTAAATATATGTTACATTTAACTGAAATTGATTTCAGAAAAGATAAATATATTTTGTATAATCATATCGATAGCTGTTGTAAAAGCTATTGCTCCCCTTATCAGAGTGATCATTTGAATTCGGTGAACACTGAAGTAATGCAAAATTTTTCTTGAACGGCAACATTTTAATATACGGTTAAATATATTTATCGTGTTCCCTTTTAATTAATATACGGTTAAATACATTTTCCCATTGATTTATTATTATTATTATTATTAACAGTTCTTATATAGCGCTTTATAAACACGTTTCTCAAAGCGCTGTACATACAAATAACATGAAAAATACAAGGTTCAAAACATATATGCTAAGACAAATTAAACTAATACTTATGAGTAGCTAAAAGACATTAATTACTTAATTAACCAATTTCTATGCACTGAAATATGCTTTTTTGAAATAGTGAGTTTTTAACTGTTTCTTGAAGGATGAGACGGATGTTGAGTTCGTAACATGTAATGGTTAGGCGTTCCATATGGTAGGGGCGGCTACACTATACGATCGGTCGCCAGCTGTTTTAAGCTTAGTTCTGGGAACTTTTAGCTTATTGTTCGAACGCGTCAGCCGGGGCGTTGGGGATTCGTCAAGTAAATCTCTGAGGTATCCGGGGCAACTTTTCTGTAGTGTTTTATACGTTATAAGGGCGATCTTGTATTAAATCCTGTAGCGGATTGGTAGCCAATGGAGATGTCTCAAGGCTGTTGATACGTGGTCCGATTTGCGCAGGTTCAATACAAAACGCGCAGCGGAGTTTTGTACGCGTTGCAACTGATTTATAAGGATACTAGGGAGGCCATAATAAAGACTGTTACAATAGTCTAGTTTGGAAAGCACAAGAGAAACAGCTAGTGTTTTAGCTGATGCGACATCGAGGTATCGCCGTATTGTCCACATAATCCGAAGCTGGATGTTGCACGATCTAACAACGCTGTTCACCTGCTGTCGCATGGTTAGTTCCTGGTCGATGTAGACTCCGAGGTTCTTCGCACATGGGGCAGCTCGTATTTCCTCGTCGCCAATAGTGATAGAATTATATGACATTTTAGACAGATGGGCCTTTTTTCCAATCAAGAGCAATTCAGTCTTGTTTTCGTTGAGTTTGAGATGGTTATCGTTCAGCCATTTCGATAGTACGTTGATACATTGTTCTATATGTGCTTTGGAAGCCAACTGTGAGGCGAGGGATTTAGGGTTTATTGACTTACAAAGCTGGTTGTCATCAGAAAACATATGGTAGGATATAAGGAGCATGAGTGACCGAATGAGGTTTCCTATAGGTTTTGTGTATGATTTATATCCAAACGGCCCCGTACCGGACCCCTGGGGTACGCCTATTTCTAGCCGGTCCAGATCAGACATGTCATCTTCTATCACTGTACGCTGATGGCGCTCCTTGAAGTAAGATTTAAACCATTTTAGAGCCGAGCCCGAGAGGTTGAATTCGCGCTCTAATCGTTCGAGGAATAAATCGTGGCGGCACTCATATCAAGCAAAACAAGGATGGAAATTTGTTGGTTATCCATGTTGATGAGTAAATCATTCATAATTTTCAGTAGTGCCGTTTCAGTGCTCACGCCGCGCCGGTAGGCAGACTGATTTGGTTCTTCAAGTTGGTTCGTTTCACAGTATTCCGATAATTGTTTGATGACAATTCGTTCCATGAGTTTGGATATGAACGGTAAATTCGATATCGGTCGAAAATTGGCGAATTCAGACACGTTTGGTTTTTTCGGTATTGGGGTCACAAGTGCTTCCTTCAGCGGTTTCGGCAAATATCCGTCTTTTTTTGCGATTTATTTACTATGTTTGTGATACAGGGGGATATCTCGTCAGAACATTTCTTTAGTAGAAATGTGGGAATGCAGTCTAATTTGCATGATTTCGACGGTGCGGATGCTATGAATCGTTTGATTTCGTCTAGTGTCACGGGCCGAAAAGCTGGAAGAGATGAGATGAACGGGGACCCATCTATTGAGTCGATGCCAGAGCGCTTTTCTTCGCGAAACGATGAACTGATTTTGTCTATTTTATTCTTGAAAAACTTTAAGAACTCATTAGCCAGCGCTTTGTTGTTAGGTGCCTCTTGATAGATAGTAGTTTTCTTCGTATTTAGCATGTTTTTCACTAGTTTAAATAACACTTTGGAATTTCCGGCGTTTTCTGTTACTTGGTTTCGGTTAAACGCAGTCTTTTTTCGTATATCATTCGGTTGTATTTGTTGGTTTCAGCTTTGAGCATATCCTTGGTGACTGGGTCTAAAGGTTGTTTTCTCCATTTGCGCTCAGCAGCCCTACGTTGTTTCCTTGCGATGTGCGTATCGGTATCGTACCATGGTTTCCTCGGTTTTGACTTACCCTTACGTTGTTGTTCAGGAGCATGCGAATCTAAAATCCGTTTCATAGTAGATTGAAAATGGTCAAGCAATCTATCCAAATCCTCTATATGTGGATCAAGGTGTATCCGAATATCGTGTTTGAATTTATCTAAGTCTATTTCACCTATTTTTCGAAAAACAGAGGAACCATTTCGAGAAGGCATCTGTGTCATATTGAGTTCCGCGGAAACAAGAAGATGATCAGATACTAAGGTACCGATCTGAGTGAAATTCGTAATGCCGTCACACTCTCGGATCATTATGAGGTCTATAGTATTTCCAGATGTGTGTGTTGGGCCGCTGACGTGCTGGATCAGATCATATTTGATAAGAATATCGTCGAGTTTTCTTTTATTTGTGTCATTACTGTTTTGCATATGAATATTGAAATCTCCGCATACTAAAATGGGCTCTTTGCGAAATGAGATAACGTCCAACAGCGAGGCAAATTCGTCACAGAATTTCAGAATGTTTGAACTCGGAGGCCGGTATATGTTGACAATGGTCAATCTAGTCTCTTTACACTGTACTTGAGTTATTATGTGTTCAAATGTTTCGAAGGTTTCACTATCTTGCTGGACTGGCTTAAAATCAGACTTACATATAATAGCAACTCCACCTCCTCTTAATTAACATTATTTAATCGGTACGTATGGTTTTTATTTTGAAAGACAAACTAATAAATTCATGAACAACTTTAACAATACTACTATTTCTAGCGTTGAACTTTTAAATTAAATGTAAACATTTAAAACAATTAATTTTAAATTGATTAAACACATGTTTTTGTACTATGTATATATCTATTATGACATTAAAAGTATTGAAAAGAAAGCAAATAATTTGAATCGATAAATATAACATACATCTATATATCTAATTCTTCTGACAGTATAACCATTGCATCACTTTTAGGTTTATTATTTGAATAACCTGTGACGTATAACGCAATAAATTTGGTGACGCTAAAGAAATTGCGTAAAAATTATCCATATATATTCTTGCTTGGTTTTGTTTATTTTGAATGTTTCTTTTTTTCTGATATAAATAGTTATCATTCGAGAAACTAATAACATTATTTGAAATATAATGACAATGCCTCATGAGTGGGGAGTGAAATCTGTCAATTCTCCAAGGGAAAGAAACTATTTTTTTTTGGTTTCCCGGGGAGAATTGACAGATTTCACTCGTCACGAATTGTAGTATTGTTTTTATTCCTAGATACGTACATCTGAATGTCAAATTCATTGAAATAATGAAATAAAATAAAATCCCCGAAAGGGCGAAATATAAAATTGTTTTAGTAATTTGGTTTGGACCCATCAGTATTAATAAAACGATTATTACTAATAAATTAAATATATTTAATTATTTTTATCTTTATTATGTCCTTTTTTTGCCATTTGAAATTAAATAATATTCGTTATAGAAATAATATTATTCACCGACACCCTACGAAACTGCCTTCTATCATTTCAAAATTCATATAAAAACAATTGTCGCACATATAAAATTGATTTATTAAAAACGTATGCGTCATAAATACGAGCCCATTTGTGACGCTATGTTTTGCGTAGAAATACTGTGACGTAAGCACGCAAATGCATAAGAACAATGGAACTTGTAAATAAACACACGTTTGAGTAAATGTGTTAAATGATTCTAAAAAGTGATCCAGATGATATGTATAATGTTTAAAAGAAATAAGGAATAAAGTTGTTATTCCTTTGATTTGGATTAGATACTGTATTACCAGTTCCAACGCATATTACTTGATGGTTTGAGGTATGTAGGTTTTATGCACGTTTTTAAAATGGGATGGGGACTTGCTTAAAATCAGCATCAAAATGGCCTGGGTGACGTCCGTTTTAATAATTATGTCACCCCGTATGTCACTCCACTCTAGGAATAAAAAATATATTAGGCCTGAAAAAAAAACACCAATTATTTTAACTATGAACGTTTGAATGTTTTGAACTCGATCGAATTCCCAGTTTTCAACTCTCCAAGATTAAAAGAATGCTGGTGAGGCCTTGACATTATAAGCCTAATCAACTTTGAACGTTTGAACAGTTTGAACCCATTCTAACATTTGACATTGGACATGAATGAGAATACGGGGATAATTTGTCACAGGATGCTTGGTAGCACATCATGCTAGTAACACCATGCTTTAAACTTCCTGGGAGCGCGGATTTATACTCCCAAGCCAGATGTACATCTGTTAACCTATATTCTTTACATTGTTAGTGTTTGTAATGCCTCTATCAAAGAGTTTGCATAGGCATTCGACTGGTCGATCTTAAACATTCGGTATTTTTCGCCTGCGACTTTGAACTTGAGTCGGTCGCTTGGTTGACAATTTTTAAGAACAACACTACGCAATTTCTTGGCGCTTAAACTTTATTCTTGCCCACTCCATTGACTTATCCAGTCCGCCTAGTAGCATCTGGTGTGAATAGATGCTATAATGAAGCCATCATACATGCCTTCGATGTTGGTTGTCACACAGCCGACTTCATCACGGGACATTTACAATCATTCTCTGCCCACAACTAAACCACAGTATATTATGTCGACTGTGATAATATATTTCTCGAGTTGTTTCCATCTGGTTTTGCCATTGTGCATCAGAACCATATGAAGAACCTGCTATAGCCTAGTCGGTTATGTTCCTCACCTTCTACGGCACATTTCTTCAACAAGTTTATGTGGCATGGATCCTTATGCATTAGTAAGGTCCAACCAGACTACTGACAGGTAACATTTTCTTGTTTCTCTGATCAGCCGCGTTAGAACAATTGTATACTCTATACATCTTGATTCTCCATGTAAGCCTCCTTTCTGTAGGCTGGTATCGAGATATCAGTTTGAATACTTGTAGTTCGTCTTTTTGATACGACCGAGAGGAATATAATGTATTCTACAATTATGAGAGATATTGTTTGGAACTGTTTGATACATATTGAATTTTCCTCTTTCGGCACAAAACACACTTCTTCCCTCTGAAGGATTAGAAAATCCGACAACCTAAACTCGTCGGCCTTAAGTGCCATCGAAATATCACAAAATATCCCGAAATGACAGGTTTTGCCCATACTCCCTAATACATCTATTGCCATTATTAGCTATTTCATTTTTTATGTGCTCACAAAAATATATCTGAATAAGATTATCGACTTTTCGAATCAGCTTTTAATCCCTGTATATTTATCCAAAATATTTGTTTGCATTATCTAGCTTGCTAGACCGACTTCCTATGCGTCACTTCGTTCAATCAGAGATCGTTGTTGTGATGCTGATTTTTTAATGAATTATAATGTAAGAGTAATTGCATCTTCTTAAATGAGCTTTTTATTGTTTCAGATGAATAAACAATAAATAAAAATGTCAAGTGTATTAAGAAGACCAATTGAACTGAGTTTGGAAGCAAATGTGGCTGAAAATAAACTATGCTTTGAAATAGACTGATGAAATAGATTGATAATTACGTCCTCGCTGCTTATCACAATGCCGAAAATGAAATAATGCTTAACTTTGTTGGCAATGTGGCAACAGAGCGAGCGAGAACATTCGTCTATGGCAAGGGTGAATCTGATGAATATACCATCTTAAATTGAAATTCAAGGAATTGTGGATGACCTCAAATAATCTGATACCATTTGATACAGCTTTAACACTAGAAGTAAGCACCCGAATGTGTATCTTCAGGCTTATTTTGGCGATTTAAGGAGCCACAAAGAGCAATGAGATTTCAAAAACGAGATAAATGAACCAATAAGTCAGCGCAATGTCTGTGGAACACATTTCGACATCGTCAGGAGTAAGTTGCAAGAGAAGGCTGCAAGTGATTTGTGCATCATGCTTGAGACGGCAATTATACGGTTATATACAGCAAAGAATTCCACATTGATCTCAATTTTGCGCCTAGCGTTAATGCGGTCAGAGGTAGGATTTGTAAAATAAAATTTGTAAAAAAAGGATTTGTAAAAAAAAAATAAAAAGTTTGCGTCAATCAAATATGGCAAAGTGCTGCAAATTTTGTGAAAATGATATCATGGTAAGACATTGCCCTGCTTAGGGCGAAAAGTGTTAAATGATGCAGTGCACGATTTTGACAAGCGCACGGTTAGGTTAGGTTTAGTTTGATGCAAAACCTCGTTTCGCTTCTGTCAGTCTATTTACATATACATATGAATCGCTTACATGAGAGACCATTTTACTGGTTCAAGCTGCATTATCAAATTGTTTCAATAAACATGCTGAACGTTTATATTATACATATACTTTGCACATGAAGTGTTATTCAGAAATATAGATAGCAAAATATAAGAAATTAAGGTTTAATGACTATTGCATTCGGACACTTTGAGACTCTAAGTGACAAGGGCATAGTTTTAAAAATAAAAAATACCAAAAGTCTCGAAGTGACCAATAGGCTCGACGTGTTCAGAACATAGTCACAAAATTATCGATCGGCACGAAGTGGTAGAGTCTCAAGATGGTAGAGTCTCGAAGTATCTAGACACTGAAATTAATAGCAATGACATGAATATCGAGCCTATTTGGAATTTATATTCGCCTTCGTCGCAATGCCAGAGACATTTTTTAACTTACGTGAGTGATAAGCATGTCACTTGCCTTGACACAATAGCGAGTTAGCAATTATCTAAAATTGATCTTATATAAGGAATCAATAATAAACCATCGATACAATAGTATTTTAAATTGTATTGGTTTTCCCTAACATGCAGCGTTGTTTGATGTTTTCATTACTTCATCCAATGCGACGAATTTTAGAGGGAAAATGCAAGTAATATAATCATATTCGCAGTAGGTTTATGGGGGGTATAGTTGGAATGATGGTGATAATGATGATGATGATGATGATGATGATGATGATGATGATGATGATAATGATGATTACCAAATTTAAACGAAACACACATGCATACAGAATATTCGTGCCACTTGAACCTAACAATTTGTCTTTTTTCCCCATGTAATTCAAATAAACATATTTTAAGTAGCAAAATATAACATACATCTGCGCCCAGTCCTTTGGTGTTTTCTCAGTATCATATACCGTATTGAATATTTTACGCAGCATCGCTACCATCGGGTCACCACCAGCCTTTAACACCTCAGCGGAAATGACATCGATTCCTGGGGCTTTCCTATTTTTCATACTGGCGATGGTTTTTTTTATTTCATCTGTTGTCATTTCCCCTTGGGTCTTAGCGTCCGATGGGGGAGATGGGATGTGGTGTAGGAAATGGAATGCTGTAGTACCTTAAGGTTAGAGGGCAGCCGTGCTAAGCAACCATTGGAGAAAGTAACCACTTGTAGATATAGTCCGCTTGTAGTTTGTAGTTTTGCTCACTTACCATACTGGTCAGCACCCGTTTCTACGATGCCTAACCTGGATTGGCTCATCTACTCCTTGCCTTCTGGCTCCAAGTAGGGACACGACGTCCTGGCCACCCCACGGTAAACTGTCTCGGCTTGACAGACTAAACCTATGCGAGGGGTGGAGTACTGGGCAGCAACAGTACTATGTGTACCGGCGATGGCGGCACCAGTCTAAGCACGATGTCCCAGGACCAGGCCAACAACCCACTGCGCGATTTGGTTACGAACCGTTAGGCCAGCATAACCTTGTCATAAGTAGCTTGGGCACGTACCCTTGGGAAGTCTTTGTGCAAGTGCCCAAGTATATAGCTTATCACACTCTCCATG
Source organism: Hydroides elegans (assembly GCA_001703475.1). NCBI lineage: Eukaryota > Metazoa > Annelida > Polychaeta > Sabellida > Serpulidae > Hydroides > Hydroides elegans. The sequence continues at coordinate 12,767 of LQRL01115567.1, forward strand.
ACGAATATCCCTAGGTTTTAAATAAAGAATATTGGAGAAGAATGTTTCTCTATACTTAACGGGGTTGTTACCTACGTTTCCCAAGCGCGCACACTCAGTGCGTAACCGTCGATGACATTTCGTCTTATACCAGGTCGCGTCCGTCCCTATCTATAGGAGCGCTTCTATTTATAGAATGCACACCCTTATGAGAGGTCTATTTATCGAATGCACACCCTTATGAGAGGTTGTAATGCATTTAGCACGTTCATACATGATGAGTGCCGATTCTTTTAAAAGGAAACCATTTAAAATGCACGGTTTGGTATTAAAATACTGAACAATTGGCTAGATAGTATGTGTGATTAAAACAAAATAAACTTGAAGACTGTCAGGAATTATGTTTATCTAATAAGTATATATGTGTTTCAAACATTAAGGGAAACATGTTGAGATTGTCCGAGATATGCCTGTTCCGATATGATTTCATATACGCGTGTGTGACAACAGTAAATACGGTTTCGATTGCGAGAGGACCAAAGCAATTTTATTTAATTTGTAAACTTTAGCCAGAACATACAAAAGATACTAACGTGGTTTGGATATAAGTGGTTATTGCTGAGATATCCAATGTTCGCCTGAAGTACATGGCAGAATAATCTCAGTCAACAAAAAAGATGAAATCGAACTAAAACTTATTTGTCTTGATAAGCTTGATAAGGAGTGGTATTCGTTTGGACTTGGCCGTAGAAAATACATAATCTTAATATAAATTGCAATATATTCATTTTTTTCTATTGCATAAGTTTCGAAGGCTAATATTCGCCAATGATCATTGGCGAATTCAAGCCGTCGAAACCTATGGAATAAAACTTTCTTAAACGATCTTCTTAATGTATTTTTTAATATAACTTGCATAATATGATTTAATGCATAATATGCATATATTTGCATAATATGAACGTTATTTATGGACATATGGCAACAAAATAATTTATTCATACGCACACAACGAGGAAAATAATAACTAAATATTAAAGAAATTATACAATTTATTATACCAGCATTTGAATAATTGCGAAGTGTTAATTAACGCCGAGCGCATACATGACTTGACGAATGACGAATCTTATATTCCAGTATAAGATTTATATCCAGTATAAAATGTGTGGAATAATCCGTTTTATACCAAAGTTATGTACTTGTCTTTTCAAAATTTCATTTAGATACATTTTACAGGATGGTATATCTTTTATAAGTTAACTTAGATTTATATGATTTTACATCAATACACTTCGTAAACAGCTAAGATAAACATATTAATACATGAGCATATATTTCTTATGTTAATATAGAAACATTCATGTCCCTCAATGGTCATGTTTTAGGAAAGTCATTGATCAGCTTAAAAATATAGATCACTTAAAACGTTTCTTGGATAGTACACTCGAAATTTATTTCCGGATTAAGATTATTTCATAAAAGGCTCGTATAAAGTCTTACATACAAAGTTAATAATACCTTTAACATAATATGAATATTAAGTCATTGATGGACATCTGGCAATAAAATAATTTATTCATACGCACCCAACAAGGAGAAGAATAATAATTCAATATTAATGAAAATAATACAATTTATAATACCTGAATTCGAATGATTGCACAGTATTAATTAACGCAGAGCGCATATATGACTTGACGAATAACGTCTCTTTTTTGGCAAGCTGAGCCTATATCCAGTATAAACTTTGATAGAATAATCCGTTTTATACCAAAGTTATATACCATTCTTTTAAAACTTATATTGACACATTTTACAAGATGGTATATATTTGATAAGTTAACTTCAACTGATGAGACTTTATATAAATACACGTCGTAAACATAAACTAGGATACACATATTTGTACATGAGCATATATTTGTTATGTTAATATAAAAACGTAATATGACAACGACATTTATTTCCTTCAATGGTCATAATTTAGGAAAGTCATTGATCATCATTGATATATCATTGGCGAATTCAAGCCGTCGAAATCTATGGAATAAAACTTTCTTAAACGATCTTCTTAAATGTATTTTTAACATAATTTGCATAATATGATTTAATGAATAATATGCATATATTTGCATAATATTATGTACCATTCTTTTAAAACTTATATTGACACATTTTACAGGATGGTATATATTTGATAAGTTAACTTCAACTGATGAGGCTTTATATATATACACTTCGTAAACATAAACTAGGATACACATATTTGTACATGAGCATATATTTGTTATGTTAATATAAAAACGTAATATGACAACGACATTCATTTCCTTCAATGGTCATAATTTAGGAAAGTCATTGATCATCATTGATATATCATTTCTAACGTTTCCTGGATAGTAAACTTGAAATTTATTTTCGGGTAAAGATTATTTTAAAAAAAGGCTTATACAAAGTCTTATATACAAAATTAATATTGATACAGCTAGGAATAAACGAGCATAAGTATATTATCATGATTTAAACGAATAAATCATGTGCATTTATCTTTAATGAAATGTGTTGTTGCTCATAAGATGCTCAAAATTTTGCCTTATATTTTAAATTCAATTGAAACAGTATTTTTCTAGTTTTAAATCATATTAAATGGTCTTAATTCAGGGATTTTTAGTGTTTTATATGAACAACGACGACATTTACGTGTCGGGATGTATTTCCTATTTTCAGGTTAAAACAGTGTAGCGAAAATAGTCATGATGATAGTGAGGTATAGTGGGGCATGGACGGCACCGACATCATCTTCACGATCTTCAAGCACTGAATCCTGGGCTTCCGCTTCGTGGACCAACATCGTCAAACCGGAAGTTGCACCTTCAGCCAGCTGAGAAAAATGAATCGAGGCCATTTACAAAGATAGCACAATACAAATGTTATTTTTTTCTCACCAAACGAGGAAAGAAGGGACTTTTCATGATTGCTCACGAGCAAAAAAGGGACATTTCATGATTATTTGGCACATACGCTTTGTTTGCTTAATGCATATCCTTTACATGATGCTTATGATTATGATAATCAAGGAAAACATACTAAGTGAATCCCGTACAATAAACCTACCGTGGCGTTTCCGGTAGCTGCGTAATCGAATAGACATGGGCCTTGTGAGGCTGCGTCCAGGTTACCACAAACTGCATCGCGCCTGCGTCTCGTGGCTTTAAGTAATTTAAAAGGTTTTTGTTTACATTAGATATAATCTTCATTTTTTGCCTTTGTTTATACGTTTATTTAACCACATTCATAGAAAACATTTATTTGTGAAAGAAAAAAGTCATTTTTAATTTATTTATAGAACAGTTGTCCTCGTACATCTATTTAAAGATATTAAATGCACTATGCCATATTGAGACAACTAAGGTGTCTCCGAGGACAGGTTTTTGCGTTAGATTTCACTCCAAAATCAGCAAAACACACAAAAAACAGGGGCGCGAGGTGTTTTAAAAAAGAGAAAACATATTAAAGTTATAAACATGTGTTTACTTTTCGATTTGTTATTATGCTTTAACCATTGATTCTTTAACGTGTTTTTGAAATAATATAAAATATCTAGCAAGTAAGTAGATATATCGATGTTTTTAGGTCAGCTTAGATTACCCGAAGAACATGTTTTGCAAGAAACAGCTCATGAGGTGCTAGTCCTAAAGCGTCATTTCTTAAATTGAATATTTTCAACAACAAAATCATCACCAAACGTAGTTTGAAAAATACATGATTATATGTTTAAATAGTATTTTGTTTGTAGGACCGTGCAAAATGCACGGTCCTGGGAAGCAAGATCCATCAAAATAAAAAGTCTCCGTTTTAAAGCGCAACTGAGTCATAATATGAGAAAATTATTGGGTACTTTTTATAATAGCTTATTTAGTGATAACTTAGTCATAATAAGCTATTATAAAACATAAACGCGTTTTGTATTAAAACAGTTTTTTGCATAAGTTATATAACAAAATAATAAACTTACTAATGTAATCATGGCTTATCAGATCGTCACCAGAACATCCACCATACAGAATACCCGTGCTTTCGAGGAATAGAGTGTCAGCCATGCGCAAAACAAGCATATATGCGAAATCATACGTCGATAGCAAGATAACAATCCCAGTTCTTCTGCTTTCGATCCGCAAAAATTGACGAATGTGGTGTTGGATTTCCACATCGTTTATTTCATCTATAACGACACATAGGGATAAATTCGAGAGACATAGCTCTTATTTAAGTCATACAGAATTAGATATCAGCGTTTGAAAACGGATGTTATTTTTAAACTCATACCCAACTTTCATTACTTTTATTTTAACCTATGCTATAAATGACCATTTTTATCTTGGTAAGGGTAATGTAATGCGTAGTTTATGGAATATCGATTTCAAGATAATACTACAAAATTAAGTATAGATTATGTTTCATTTTATTTTGATGAAAATAATACCTGATTGGTAGACAAAAGTTGATGGCAACTCAGAATCGCCTGCCTCATAAAGTGCCATGCACGGCAGTTACTTTTGCCTGTTTTGTGGCCACTTAGTTGATCCTCATTACGTACTCATTAATTGTATGTGCATTGCAATCGGCCAGGGAGGGGTTGGATATTTACCATAAGACACAATGTATTAAATGTTAAATAAAAATTGTTTTTAAATAGTGATGCCTGCGATAGAAATTCCCAGTTTTTTCTATGTAGCTTGAACACCCCATGAATTTGAACATATCATAATCTAATATCGGTATGTTTTATAGTTTTCAAATAAATAGCATTTCAAAATGCCCCAAAGATGCACTTTTTCACTAGAAAATACAGCATCATTAAGGGACCGCAATAACTATTTGATGCTAGACCTGTGTTTGCCTAGTTAAAGACTATGTTTATCAATCGCGTGTTTATAATATTCACAAAGTCTAACTATTATATAAATATAATAATTTTGTTTTGTCTTTCAAATATAGTGAAAAATAATTGTTTTCCTCCCAATTAAATAAAATACATCATTCATATGGGCAATTATAATTTGCAAAATGGTTATTTATCAAACATGGCTAGTTATTTATCTAAAGTACATTTGATTTTTTAAAATTTCTTTGTAATCCTAAATGCCCAAGGTTCCAACAGATCAAAGTAAAATAACTTAACAAAGGCATTTAATGCAGATGGTTCAAAGACCAAGACGTTGGACTTTGTGAGGGATTAGTGAATGAAAACTACTAGATTGATCCGATTGAATGCTGTAAAGCCTTTGATACTTTCCAGCTTGATGATTACGTTACTTTTCATATTCTCTAATAATAAAAACTATGTATTATGATAAATTGATAACTAAAAACAGGAAATTTAAATGCATA
>LQRL01115570.1:3032-18032 GCA_001703475.1 Hydroides elegans
AAAGTAAATAAAAAAATATTCAATTTGACCACCGTGAAAGGTTATTTTAAAAATGTATGGGTTTCTTGATTGACAATCCGACATGGGCACATTCGTGTTTTATACCCTGGGTGCATCTTATACGGTTATGACTATCAATATAAGGGAGCGATATTTTCGAATGCAAAAAAACTATAAATGATTAGAAAAGGTTGTAGCAATGACTGGACATTTTAATAATCTCTTGGTCATTGTTTGACGTTAAGAGCTATTGGCATTTGTTAGCTTTTTCCTGGCTCTGATTCGGGTCATAATATATGCAAATTCAAATTGACCCATACACTTGACCTTTTGAATATAAGGAATGTTCCAAAAGTTTCGCTGGACTTAGAAAATTTCAGAGGTGAATATAGGGTATACACCTATTTGCAAAAATATATATCAAATTTGTAATTGCAAAAAGGTGCCAAGAGGTTAACTACGTATAATAATGCAAATTTGAAACTTCTAGTGCCGATATGTTGAAAGATGGAACTGGTTTTCTGTGCGCTAAGATCTCAATAACACCATAGTTGTTTTCACCGGGTGATTATAATATTTTACTTTACCAGCCCCTAGTTTCACATTTCTAACAAGTTGTGCTAACTCACGTATTGAAGTAAACGCTAATATACTCTACTAATATATGTTTGCATTCGTGTGTCATGACCCGTGACTCATGTAAATGTCCTTGCCAATCAAGCACGACAATCAAGATTGACAGCTTCGATTTCCTGAATGATGACGTTTCACTCTGATGTGTACGATATGCTATTAAGTACAGTTATTAGGATGGTAACATGTCTGGCCAAAACTTAAGTCTAAATTACCTCAAGTGGCTTGACAAACTTATGTTTACACAGACAACAAGTAATATTACACAATTTCCTATTAATAGGTTACGAATCTTTTTGACAAATAATAACCGTTCCACGCAATATTCTTATATTATTTTGCTTGAAAAGAGCTAAAAAAGCTGTTGAAAAGAGATAATGTCGATATTAAAAAAATGAACTAAATCATGACTTTCGTTATGCGAACTGGAATTGGTAATCGGGATTCGGAAAAGCAAGGGTGTATTTTTAGGGTTGAGCATTAATTTTTATATATATTTTTTCATTGCAGTTAAACGTTTACATTTGAGCTTTGTTGAGGTGATCTGCAATTTGTGAGCATAAGAAACTAGTGAATAACAATGGGCTAGCAAGATCAAGGCGCATGATTTTTGTTGCAAAATTAAAATACCGAAATATTTCAATTTAGTAAAAGTTATCCTTAAAATATCTTATGTAAGTAATCCACTTAGCATAACAGTATTAATAGCTTAAACATCGTCTACATTTTACGCGCATGCTCGCTACTAAGTACGCGATTGAGCAAGTGAATGGTTTGGTTTATTAATTTTGATAGAGTTCGTCCACACTTTATTATTTTTTAAATAATGTGTGTTCAAATCAACCAAATAAACAAATAAATGCGTGTAAAATTTACTATTCAAAAGTTTTGTTTTCCTTGTTCCCCCATTTTTTATATAGTAATTTGAAAGAGCCGCCAGCAATGTTTTCCTCCAAAAAGGTGTTCCTTTTCAAAATTAATCCATTACAAAATTTAAAATCGTCAACTAGTTGCATTATTTAGGGAAGAGATATAGATATATAGCTAGATGCACTTGATTGATATGTATATAAAATTATATAAAAGCATTTTGATTAACATTTATACATAAAATATATTCCTTTCCCAATTCCTGCTCTTCATTTAAGCGCAATGAGGTCAGCTGGCAACAAAAAATAAAGAGCACATTTTGGTAAAAATGATTTCAAGGATAATTTGATCCCATATACTTTAGTGCTGTGTCATATAAAACAAAAGTAGTTTTGAAGTGAAATAAATTTTTTAAAAAAGTGATTGACTTTTTCCAAAAATATGTTGCAGCTTGCTAAAACTCTCTAGTGCCTATTTGGTAACAGTTCATATCGGCAGTGATGCATTGAGGCTGTATTTTTTTTGGAATTGGTACGGCTGCCAGGGCTTTCGCCCACCCCGTTGAATGCAACTCTGTGCCACAGGGGGTGGGGGTGCCTCTATCAAGCGGGCATGTCTCCTCTCCTTCTCTTTCTCTCTAGCAAATTCTCACCCTACCCCTTGGAAGGCATGCTCGCTTAACGTCCCTTCAGCATATGGCTAGTTAATTGAGGTTTGAGTGTGGTAAGTGCTGATAGATATGATTCGATGTCCCTTCCCCCCGCCATACCCAGGCACCTGCTTAATAAAAAAATCTAATTCATCATTCGCCGTTTTCCCTTGGTGAGGGTTTTAGCCCATTCCGATATATAAATCGTGCACTTCTCACCAACGAACATACAAGCTACCTAACCCCTCCTTTATAACATGAATCTTAACCATATGGACTCTTAATTAGGGCCATGGTGGGACTTGAATATGGTCTTTCCCTTCCCTCACCTGTACTCCCTTTTGGCGACTGTATAGACTTACCTCACTCTCTCATCCCCAAGCTCTTATCTAGTCTTAAATCACTACTTTTTACACCACCCCAAACCATCATGCATTGCCGAAGAATATTCCGACATGAATTGCATTGATGCACCTCTCCTCCAGCTTCCTCTCCCATACAAATTCGTCGATCCTTGATATGGTCCATCTCCCTGGCCTCTGCCCATATTTCGTCCCACTCATCTTGATCCATTTTTCTGCTTTAACATACCATTATTGTCTCCCCCATACCAATTGATCTACCCTCGATTCGGCGCATCTCCCTGGTCTCTGCCAAAAACTCGTTCCACTCCTCTTGAACCAGTTTTATGTTTTGAGATACCATTCTTTGCCCCAACCCCCCCCCATACCAATTCATCGACCCTGATTCGGCCCATCTTCCTAGCTTATGCCCATAACTCGTCCCACTCCTCTTGATCCATTTTTTTTCTGGTTTGAAATACCATTCTTTGTCTCCCCCATACCGATTCATCGACACTCCATTCGGCGCATCTCCCTGGCCTCTGGCCATAATTCGTCCTACTCATTCTTGGTCCCCTTATCCGGTTGGCGACCATTCTTCGTCTCCCCCATACCAATGCATCGACTCTGGATTCGGCGCATCTCCCCGGCCTCTGCCAATGACTCGTTTCACTCCTCTTAAACCATTTTCTACTTTGACATACCATTCTTTGTTCCCCCTCCCATACCAATTCATCGACCCTCGATTCGGCGCATCTCCCTGGTCTCTGCCCATAATTCGCCCCATTCCTCTTGATACATTTTCTGTTTTGTCATACCATTCTTTGTCTCCCCCATAAAAATTCATCGCCACTCGATTCGGTCCATCTCCCTGGCCTCCGCCTATTGCTCGCCCCACTACTCTTGATACATTTTTCTGTTTTGACAGGTAACTGTCTCTTGCATACGTGTCCAATCTCAGACAAGACTCATCGCAATTTTCCCCATTATCGCCCACCTATACATTCATAACTTATAATTCGAAACATACCAAAACAAATATAAAAGAAAGGCGAACTTAAAACCACTCCTTAAATAAACAACTTCATTTTTATCTACCATACAACCAGGTTTAAGCGCCCATCTCGAAGGAAAATGGTGTTTCTGTTCTGTCGTCTGCTTGTTCCATCCTCGTAGATACAACCTATGTCTAAATGTTCAAAAAGACCTAAACGCCCCACATTCGATTCAACGTGTATTTTATATTTCGATATGTATGTAACGGTGTTTTGTGATCGAAAACATTCATAAGAACGGCTCATTTGAATTATATGTGTTTTTAATGATTGCATCCCTGCATATTTTGTGAACGAAAAAATTCAAAATAAAAATATATGCTTAATCGGGATGGTGAGTGCCAACACAGCTCAAACTAGTTGATTACTAGCCTTGTGTCAAAAGTAGAAAGATGGCTTTAAGAAGTAAATAATAATTCTGCTAATTTTGATAATATTTTGTATAATCGCATTGACATATTCGATATATATTCTATACTTGGGTATCATCAAAAATAGTTGTCATATCTAAATAGCGGAGAAAAACGATTGTTTGATGAGCGATAATTCATTGTTCCTTTTAAATCGACTCTGAAAAATGCAACGGCCATAAACTCATGTTTATTTAGATACAATGCCAACACGTATCCTTATCAACTAAATATAAAACAGCTTCACAGCGTTTCATATGCTTTCGATACCTAATTCATGTGCTTTAGTCGTGGTCAACAGGGGTGCACCTTAGCCAAAATTAGTCCCAATTCTTCCAGACCAGACTACGTCACTCCATTGTTACGTCCCCCAAACAATTTGGGACTCAAGCAATGTGATTGGACGAGGGGTTTTACTTCCTAGATACCTCCCCCAAACATTGAAAAATTAATAGCTTTTGATTGGTCGAACTTAAAGATGGCGGACAGTTGTCTGCAAGAATACGTGACCCATTGGGGTTTCTTGAAATTTAAGTGCTAGCATAAATTCCAACAAAGCAATGGGTTACGTATTGGAACTACCAAATATCGACGGTCGAGCAAGCGCGACCGTCATCTAAAACGACACTCTCGCGGCCAAAATCACACGCGCGCTCAATATTTCAGTTCTTAGAATATCTTCTGAGTGCAAGCGCCGAAGGCGGGATCGTCATTTTTGATGGGTTGAAGCCAAGAGACTTTTGATTGGGATTGTCGTAGACAGTCGCACAATCGCGAGTGTCTTCTAAAACGACGGTCGCGCGGACGAAACGACGGTAGCATATGCGACCGTGCCACCGCTAAGGTGCACCCCTATTAATGTGAGCATGGTATTTGTCAAACATATTATGATTATTTTTTTCAGAATTCAAACTAGCCCTTGTTCAACTCGCGGTTGGTGCATCGAAAAGCGAGAACCTAGCGAGAGCAGCGACAAAAGTTAAGGAAGCGGCTCAACAGGGTGCGCACCTGGTCGCTCTTCCGGTACGAAACAATCAATCAATCAATATTTTATTTCATATTTCAAACATTTACAACAAATAGCAATATAATATTATATAAAATACATATATTAAAAGAAACATGAAAAGGAGCTTAGTAATAGAATTTTGCTCTTATTCATTATTAATCCCCTGATAACCACTATCTACCTAAAAATAATTATATTCTTTAATACATTTCGACTATCGTTATGCAACTACATTACTATTTACATAATATATATAAGGTACACTGTTTACTCAGTAAGTACTTAGTATTTTTTCTTTATATTTGATTTGCATATACCGAATGATTCCTTATGTGTTACGATCTGTTTTGCCCAACATGCCATAAACCCGAGGCATAGGGCTCGCATTTTAGCATTGCAGATGCATGGAAATATACGGTGGAAATGTGGGTGGGTTTATTAAAAAATATATATTGAGCCTGATCTATCAAACAGCGGTGTATTTTCTTCAGAAAAGCTAATGTACATTGAAATTAAATTTCAAATTAAAATTAAACTATCATTATAAATTTGAAAATTATTAATTGTTTCAAAATCAATGTTAGGATAAAAATAATGATTTATTAAAGCGATCCGTGAAATATGAAACCTGTTCTTCTGCAAGGGTATTATGGTCCGATATTCAATGTCTGTATACTTGACTTTTAATTGCACTTAAATATAAGATGCGTTTGATACGTTCTGTTAGAGAATACAAATAAGTCAATCCCGTGATTTCAAAGTACAGAATCCGGAAAGAAACACACTCAAGATATATATAATAAATTCTACCATGTCTTGTCTGTGCTTGAATCAAATCACTGAGGATTCATTTCGTTATGTACAAAGACTGATCCTTTAACCATTGTGTTACCCGCATGCAACAACCTCGGTGCCTTGTGGTACTGTACCACGGCATTTTTGGCATTAGGGTCTGATCCCCATATCAGATCCCATAGGCTCTCCTTATGCCATTTTGTACCTGTTTGTAATATATCAAACGACATGGGCGGGCGTTGAATTGCCATTTTCCAAGCGATTCGGACGCTTTCATCTATGTAAGCTGTAACATCTTCTAGTTGGAGACTGTTTGATATAAACTTGGCGTCACCATCTTCAGCGTATCTGGTTTTAAGCTCTGCCTCAACACGCTGAAAAATAGATACCCCATATTTGCTATATATATTTATATATTAAGTATTAATTGATAGAATACATACAGATAAAACTAGACAAGGTAACTTTTGACGCGATATGTTCTTTTTTTTGTTTCTTGATTCATTTTTGCGCTCTTAATCTAAAAAAATGATGTTTTATCGCTAATACTGTTACTCTTAAAAATGGATGTTTTATCGCTAAAACTGTGCAAATGTTGTTGGCTTTAAAGCATGTTGAGCCTTAAAAGCAGGTTGTTGCTCGCTTTTCTATATCGAGTGGTTGTACGAATACCCAATACCTGCCGTAGATGCTTCAGATCAACATTATCTGATGAACGCCTTAAGTCGTCGGATATCAATGTGAGAAGAGTTTGTGGCAAATCTTTCTCATATTTACTTTCTCCGCCAGTTGCGCCCTCCTTTGAAAATAGGATTCAATTGATAATACATTGAACAGTAGAAATTCGATAACTGAAGCTTGCTAAACTCGAATTCTCGGATAACTCGTAGTGATTTTAAAGTTTTCTCTTTGTATATTATTTGTCAAAACCACGGTTAACTCTAATTACCCTATTATTCGAAGTGATTTTATAGTCTCCGCTTTTATATATACTTCTATTGGTTGTCAAAACCACGGTTAACATGATTTCATGGATAACTCGAAGCAAGTCCCGAGTACGTCGTGTCAACGATGTTCACCTGTATTACAAATCTATGTAGCGATACGACGAAACATGATATTGGGCAAAAGGTATCCCATACAATGATGAGATTATACATTTCGTTTCATTAAAAAAAAAAACCGATTCGAAACAAAATGTGTTACCTTGGCATCGCATTTTATCAGTATTTGAGTGGGATTTCTCAATATGTCGCGCAATTCCTGCATGATAGATCGATGCATTGCTTTCGCCTCACTTCCAGATATCTAAATGTGTAAACAAATGTGTAAGAAATATCAAATGATTGTTGTCTTTTATCCAGTATATATATCAGGAATTTTTAGACCAATGATAAATTAGAACAAGTAAGGATATACTCGATCTGTACCTCGTTAGCTTAATTTTGATTTAGAAAACATATAGAATCTATATGTAGCTTATCATTTTTCAAAGCCGTACCGTTATTACCTGTGAATGCACAGGGTCATACACCGATGCGGGTTATACACTGGCAATTACGGTACTTTGGGCTTGGGAAAAGCTATGCACACTATTGTCCATATTAGATATACATGTATACACATTTCATCGTTATCCGCAATCCACAAAATCCAAACCTTGTCCGATCCACCTTTTTACTTGCTCTTATAATCCGGGTACTCACCATTAAAACATCAAACAAAAACATGATTTTCCCCGCATCCGTTTTATCGTCTGCTTCGACTTCATCAAGCTCCGATTTGGCGTCGAGCCAATAGTTTGACATAAGCAGCATGTAGTCTTCGGCGATTTTCAATGGTCGGGCTCGGATAGAAATGTTTTCCAGTTCACTTTCGTCGGCTGGAACTCTTTCATTCATTTTAGCTGCAAATCTTCAAATAAGTATTCAAAAAGGTAATCCCAATAAGATACAATTTGTCACGGGTTCGGGAGCTTTTTTGAAAATTTTTTCATTTGCCGAATCGCTTCCAGATACCTGAATTGTCTTGAATTTTGTAAAACAAACGGTCTTGAGTTAAATAATAATTAAATAATTGATTTTATTATTATTATTTATTTAATAAACAATAAACTTATATTTCTCATGTAAGTTTATGCCTAATTTATGCATAAACATGTATATATTTTATTGAATCGAAACGCGGAATATGTTGAATTTAACAGTAATTTGAGTTTTACATTACCTTTTGACAAATCGAGAATGTTCTTCAGCCAGCTCCATGTGTGCTTGCTGACTGTATTTTAGTTCTTCGCGAAGTAGAAGAAGTTCATCTTCGTATCTTGATTCTTTCATTGCCAGCTCTTGTTGTAGTTTTTCAATAATGTTTTGGTTATCAGAGGAAGTGTGCTTCGCTTTAAGCTTTTCGATTTCTCGCCTGGTTTTGCTTAATTCTGCTTGATAAGTTTCATGATCTTGTCTTTCTTTGTCGAGTTTATCCATGGCCTGCTTTTGTTGTAATTTACCTACTTTCATTTTTTCCATTTTCAAATCTTCGTCAAGCTGGCAAAATTCTTTCTTGAAGTCCTCTAACCGTGACTCCATTTCCGTCAAAGCAGATGTTTTCTTCCGTATATCATTATCTTTGCTTGCCACGCTTGCTTTGAATTCTTTAATCTGTGTTTCAATTTGTGTTTTTACTTGTTCTTTTTCAGCGGTTTCCTGTTTTATTATATCATTCAAAGAATTTATCTCGTCCCGATTCCTTTCGATTTCATCTTTGAGGCCTGCTATTTTCCTAGAATCTCTAAAATGTTGCTCCGAGAACGAATCCAATTGCTTTCCGATTCGATCCAATTTTTGACGCATTTCTTGTCGGTCTTTTTCGTATAATTTGATTCGATTATCGTATGGTCCTCTTTCATCTTCACGTGACTTTTGACGGAGCTCTTCAAGTTGGGTTTTCAACGCGGCATGTTCCGTCCTCATCGTTTGCATGTCAGCTTGATTTTTTGCATAATCCTGTTTTAGAAGTTCGTTTTGCGTTCTAAGTGCTTCCAACTCTAAGCGATGTTGTTCTTTTTCGCTGGTAAGCCTCTTTACTTTCAAGTCATTTTCTGCTTTTGACTTCTCTAGATCTGTGATGTTTGCTTGATGTTTAGATATGACGCTATTTAATCGTTGTACCTCATTTTGGCTTGCGAGCAATGAGCTTCGCAGACTATTGTTTTCGCGTTGTAAACGTGTTGCCATAGGCATGATAGACGCTATTGGTGATGTATAAGTTCAATATCGATTTTATAAATATAGTTGCGAAGGGTGACTTCTGTAGTTGGTCAAGGTGTGTCGATTATGCTAATTCAATATATCGGTATATTCGTTAAGAAAACGAATGAATTGTTTTCAATTATCCTTTGTTTACAATTTTAACTCATCAAGAAACAAATTTTACAAATAACTATTGTCTGGCATGACTAAATGTGTTCTGGTTTCGTATACGTCCAATGTCGACTCTTATGTAGTCTATAAGTGCCCCGTCCGCAACACTTAAGTCTTTGTTTTATTATCTACATGGTCAGTACGCTTAGAAAAACGAAAGTCACATTGTGTTATTAATAGCGATCGGCATTTGGATCAATCTTGGTTAATCACATATTGTTTGCATTACATCGGCCCTTGAAATATGCATGCAAAATCAATATGTACATGTATGTTGATGAAGCAGGCCAAATTCGATATAAGCACACAAAGTTACTTATCAAAATATATGCATTCCCTGTATCATAGATAATCGCACTATAACTCAAAATGGATGCACGCCTGTATCAGAGAAAATAGAGCAATGTTTGGCTCTTATGATTCTTTGGGCAGAGCTATATAAATTGAATACCGGTAGCTGAGAAACGAGGGACGAACATGTATTTGCTTTGTTATGTATTATTCATATGACCATTATTTGGAAATTCAATGAGAGGCGCAGGCGCGGATCCAGACTCTATATAGGGGGGGGGGGATGCATGGTATTGAATATAAGAGTGGAACGGGACGGGAGTTCCCTATAATACACAAAAATGACTACAAAATTTTGATTGCGTTTCCTCATTACCCGTGCCTGATGCATGACCATGTTTATATTTCAAAATCACCCTCTTGTTAAAATTTAATTAGAATGTCTAGTCTTCAAAGTTTCTGACCAGAAGTTAGACCATGACCATGAATATTGTATTCTTTTGTTTATTAAAAACCCATAAAAATGATAGAATTCCTTACCATTAAATGCACCTCCCTAAAACGCGACCAGTTTTTGAACCACTTTTTATTCTTCATAGAAATAGCACAAAAAGTATATTTGTTTACACAACAATATAAATTATGGCCATTTTTGATAAAACATAGCCATAATTTACGTATTGGTGTAAATACATATACTTGTTGTGCTATTTCTATGAAGAATAAAAAGTGGTTCAAAAACTGGTCGCGTTTTAGGGTGGTGCATTTGATGGTCAGAAGGTCTATATTCGTTTTGTTGATAATTATTGTTTTTTTTTTCTCATTATTTTTTTTGTAAAGGAATGCTGCAATTCGCCATACGGAAACGACTATTTTCCCAAATATGCAGAGCCCATACCTGGAGAGTCAACCAATGCATTTTCCCAAATGGCACGAGAAAACAAAGTCTTCCTCATGGCAGGTTAGATTATATTAAGCTTTATTAAAACGCCTTGGATTTTATCAAACGTAATAAATAATGTAATTATCCCCCGTGAAACGGAGGGATATGGGGTTGAGCTTGTCCGTCCGTCTGTCCGTCCGTCTGTCTGTCTGTCCGTCCCCCTTGACATAGGATAGTTTGTGCACGCGAGTTAGGTATGAAGGAATTAAGCTAGAGCTTTGACATTTTACACACGTATAAACTAAGGTCTGAAGTTGTGCCTCGTCAAGGTTTCATCTCGATTGGGCGAAAATATTCGATTCTAGAGCACTTTAAAAATTGTCGATTTTAAACTTTTTTCAGATGCCAAGCACTTTGTGCACGCGAGTTTGGTATAATGGAATCGAGATATAGCTTTGAAATGTTATACACGTGACCACCGAGGTCTGAAGTCGTGTCGTCTCGTCAAGGTTTCAACTCGATTGGGCGAAAATTGTCGATTCTGGAGCACTTTGAAAATTGCCAAAAAGTCAGATTCAGTTAAAGAATTGTGGGTGATAATAAGAGATATTATCATTTAAGTATCCATGTAAGTAGCCTTTGCCAAGCCCAGCCAACTGCCACTTCGCATTGTGTTGGGTCGTCTCGGCCACACAAAATTAGTCTGTAACCGTTATCATGTGTGTATGAGGAATATCTCAAACTCATAAAAGGTTCATGTCGATTCATCTATCGTTTTTTTCCTCCATTTTTTGTCAATGATTGGAAAAGCTATGAAGTAATTAGCTGGATCTCTTATATTTCATATATAGAACACATATTGAAGTTGCGTCTCGTCAGGGTTTCATGTCGATCGAAATGACAACACATTTGTTTTCAGGATTTTCCAGGTGTTGTTGCAAGGACTACGCTGTGAGGACGAATATGTAATGAAAACAGTGTGATGACAATGTTATGAGAAAAATGTTGTGAGAGGGACGTTGCGAGAAAGACATTATGAGAAGAACGTATGAGAAAGACGTTGTGAGAAAGACATTGTGAAAAAAGACGTTGTGAAAAAGGCGTTGTGAGAAAAACGTTATGAAAAAGACGTTATGATAAAGACGTTGTAAGAAATACATTGAGAAACAGACGTTGTGAGAAAGACGTTGTGAGAAAGAGGTAGTGAGAAAAACGTTGTGAGAAAGACGATGCGAGAAAGACATTGTGATACAGCTGTTGTGAAAAAAGACGTTGTGAAAAAGATGTGTGTTCTAGACGTTGTGAAAAAGACATTGTGAGAAAAACATTGTGAGACCGCAGTTTTGAAAATGACGTTGTGAGAAAAACAATGTCTGAGAATGGCGTTAATGGAATAACGTTGTGAGAAATACGTTGAGAAAAAGACGTTGTGACAAAGACTTTGTTAGAAAGACTTTGTGAGAAAGACGTTATGGGAAAGGTGTTGTGAGAAAGATGTAGTGAGAAAGACGTTGTTAGAAAAACGTTATGAGAAAGACGTTTTGAGAAAGACGATATGAGAAAGACATTATGAGAAAGACGTTGTGAGAAAGATGTGTGAGGAAGACGTTGTGAAAAAGACGTTGTGAGAAAGACGTTATGAGAATGACGCTGTGAGAAAGATTAAGAATACCACCTTCAGTTTAAATCGACAGATATCTGTGATAAAGAATGAATATTGCATATGCTGTTTGCTTTGCACCTCTGAAGTCTATGTTTTTCCAGTGCTGACCATACTTAATAAAATAATTATTGAAAGTCCACGGGGATCGAAGGCCTTTAGCCTCTAGTTATTAATGTTATCGATACGATCACTTATGCCATGCATGTTTAAACATTTGCGTCCAACTTTCCTAAAAAAAAATATAATAAAATTTATATATAAAAAATGCAAGTTTGATGTTAAATACATTATCTTTTGGTGGTTTTTAAAACGCTCCTTTTATAAAAGAAATGAATTTTTGGCTAAAAAAAGTTTTCCTTAATATTGATGAATTCGTTTTAACGCAGGTTCCATACCAGAACGAGAGGAGGAACGCCTATTCAACACGTGTACTGTGTACGATCCCGAGGGGACCATGATTGCCAAGTTCAGAAAGGTTGGTAGTCTAAATGCGATTCAACACAATAAAATAACTGACATATTTATGTGATGATTCTTTTAAATCAGGTCTTCCAAGTTCAGAAAATGTTGTAACATCGGACCAAAGAAAGTCAAATGTAAAGGAAAAATTGCAAGGCTAGTCCATTAATAAAGGTATTGAACAGTACAGCCGAGGCACCTGTACAATATTTTAATCAATCGAGCACACCATGTTTTTATCAAACTTAGGTTATATTTCATTATCTAAAAAATGGATCATGAATATGAAAAAGGTGTAAATTAAATTTTATAAAGCTCCTTACTGTATGTGATAAATAAGAATAATTGTAAATTAAATGTAAGGAATGTGTTTAAATAAAAAGATAAATAATTTGAACACACCTGTGCGATATTTTGCAGGAATTTGCTATGATATTATCTTATCTATTTTATAGATCCATTTGTTTGACATCGATATTCCTGGAAAAATTACATTTCAAGAGTCGAAAACGCTATCACCCGGGAACGAACTGGTTACTTTCAAAACACGTAAGAATTTTAATCCAGTTTCAATATTATATACATATCATAATAAATGAATGCTGTAATAAATGCTTTGATAACGGTAATCTATACTTACATATACAAAAGCTAAAGAGTATTTCATAATTATTGATTTCTTTTTTTCCAGCTTTTTGCCATATCGGAATAGGTATCTGTTATGATATTCGATTCGCGGAACTGGCTCAAAAATATGCGGCAAAGGGTAAGTAAACTATGTTATACTGCTCCTTTATGATGCAGGTTACGTGTTAAAGATATTTGAAAAGATCGAATACATATTTAACTGTCTTAGGAAGATAGGTCGTCTAAAAACTAAATCGACTTTAGAGAGCTGTTTGCAACAAATTTGGTCTAGTAGGTGCTTTCGCCTGTGATATTATACGTGATACCAAATATATTAATTAGCCCATGCTCTTATGAGTAGAACCGCGTTGTGATGCTTTACTTCAGTGCCTTCAATAGCTTGCTGCACAAACGTTTTCCTATATGTTTTGAAGCCAATATCAAATGTGATATCAAATATATTCATATTTATCCCCCGTTAAAACGAGGGGATATAGGGTTGAGCCTGTCCGTCCGTCCGTCTGTCCGTCCGTCCGTCTGTCCGTCCGTCTGTCCGTCTGTCTGTCCCGCTTGATATAGGGTACTTTGTCCACGCGAGTTTGGGATGAAGGAGTTGAGCAAGAGCTTTCAAATTTTATACACGCATAAACCAAGGTCTGAAGTCGTGCCTCGTCAAAGTTTCATCTCGATCGGTTGAAAATTGTTGATTCTGGAGCACTTTAAAAATTGTCGATTTTAATCATTTTTACAGATGTCAAGCTCTTTGTGCAGGCGAGTTTGGTATGAAGCAATTAAGATATACCTTTTAAATTTTATTCTCGTATAAACTGAGGTCTGAAGTCGTGCCTCGTTAAGGTTTTTTCTGGATCGGTTGAAAATTGTCGATTCTGGAACACTTTGAAAATTGTCGGTTTTAACATTTTCACCCGATGTTAAGTACATGTGCACGCGAGTTTAGTATGAAGGAATTGAGCGAGAGATGTTTTATTTGATACACATATAAACCAAGGTCTGAAGTCGTGTCTGGTCATGGTGTCATCTTGATCGGTTGAAAATTGTCGAAAATAGTTCGTCATTTCCAAAGTTAATTTTAGTAAAAACTGACCATCCTGCATATACGCATTGTTAAAGTTCACGGGGGATCCAAGGTCACTGACCTTCTAGTTTTCGTATGACCTGAACTGATGCTATACCGATGCGCCTTTGACTTTAAGTTGAACAAAAAAAAACAAAAAAAAAATCTCCATATTCGTGCTTTTGCTTTTAATAATTTGAGCAGATGCTATTCCCGGGTATCTTCAACTCCACCACGGGGCATGTCTCTGCTAAAGTCTTTAAGTTTGAAAATCAAATGTGTTAGCCGATATCTTAACCTTTTCCTATTGTGTAGGTGTTGAACTTATGCTATACCCGGGCGCATTTAACACAACCACGGGGCCTGCGCACTGGGAGTTATTAACACGTGCTCGGGCCCTTGACAACCAACTCTACGTAGCAACGGTGTCTCCGGCGCGGGATGAGACGGCCACGTATCATGCATGGGGACATAGCACACTCGTCAGTCCATGGTAAATAGAAGGAAATGAAGAGAATAAGAATGAAAGGAAGATACTAGACATAGTGTGTGAGAGAGACAGAGAGAGAGAGAGAGAGTAAGAAAGAGATGAGAGCGAAAGAAAGAGAGAGAGAGAGAGAGTTTGAAGCTCCTTCAATACAACCACCGGACCTGCGCACTGGGAGTTGTTAACACGTGTTCGGGCCCTTGACAACCAACTCTACGTAGCAACGGTGTCGCCAGCGAGGGACGAGTCGGCCACTTATCATGCGTGGGGACATAGTACGCTTGTCAGTCCATGGTAAATAAGAGAAAATACAACGTTACAGGGGTGAAGGGTA
>LQRL01115577.1:5882-24300 GCA_001703475.1 Hydroides elegans
TAAACTTACCACATATAGCGTTATTCAATTAAAAACTCATTTGTCAGAGCAGCTTATATTATTTTACAGCAATGAAACATGATGCATGTTAACATCAGACAAGGTGTTTAGTTAAAATGAGATTTTATAAGTTTAAGTACAAATCTTAAATAATTATGCTACTTAGGTTTCGACATCATATTGAGTTCTGATAGTTCACTATATCTTTAGCTTTTATTTTAAAAAAATACACACGTTTCTACTTTGAAATATACCTATTAAGACTTTACCTGCAAAGCTATTCATGCTCTACTCGTCTTTAAATTTATTTCAAGCACACTTTTAATTGATTTGGGGTTTCAGTATAGTGATTCGGTGTGAACATTGTTTTATTACTGTAACCTGTTTTGGCATTAAAATTATCTGCGATACATTGCAAACTAATCTACGAATGTAAGTTGATTTATGTTTCATCCATATTATTTTACAACAATGAAACATGATGCATGTTAAAATCAGACAAGGTTTTAAGTTTAAATGAAATCTAATAAGTTTAAGTACAAATCTTAAATAATGATGCTACTTAGGTTTCGACATCATATTGAGTTCTGATAGTTCACTATATCTATAGCTTTTAATTAAAAGAAAAAAATACACACGTTTCTACCTTTACATATTAAAACTATACCTACAAAGCTATTTATGCTCTACTTGTATTTCAAGCAAACTTTTACTGATTTAGGGTTTTAGTATAGTGATTCGGTGTGAACATTGTTTAATAATTGTAACTAGGTTGATTTTTACTACACCAAAATTCATATTTTTGCTTTATTGAACCCAATCCATTAATTTGTTTGCAAGGAGGCATTTAAAATGTTTGTGATCATAATTGCAAATTAGGTTTTAAAACTTCTAATAGAACACTGGAATGCCACGTAGACAAAATCAGAAGACACTTTAATTTCGATCAATTTAGTTAGCTAATTTGAACTGTACCTTTGTGAACCTCATTTAATTTTGCGTTAACATATTGTTATCATTACAAATTAGGATTGTTTTCTTGGAAACTGTTTTGGCACTTATGTTTTGGCATTTTAGCTGAAATTTTCTGCCTATGATTAGCATTGACATAGTGTTTTTGTAAAATAGTAGCGAAAACTATGGAAACATTGTTTAATCAAGGCTTTATATTTAGTTAACGAACATGTTTTGGCTTGAATTAGTTTAGCGTAATACATGTGATCATGCTATTTTGTTTTGTAACTGATGTTCATGTCATTAATAATTTAAGGTCGCAATACCTACAAAATATTTATTCATTTATTACATCCAAAGCTGATGTTCACGTCATTAAGAATTTTGCATTGTTTTGAAAAAGCAGTTCATTGAATGTTTTAGGGTTGTTCAAAACCGAACTATACCTCTGTATATCAAATAGAGCTTTGTTACGGTTTGTTTCAATGTATTGATGATGATAAATATGCATATCAGGATAATGTGACTTTAAACATCCAAAGCTGAACACGTGTTGGCACATGTTATTAATTTCAAAAACGTTACGCCTGGAAATCATGAAGCTGGAAACATTTTTTTTCTGGAAATATTCTTTCACATTTTACCACGTATAGAAACTTCATGGCTGAATACATTAAGAAATGGATGTTTTTAACCCGGTTTTGGCAATAGGTGTGAAAAAAATCCGGGCAAAATTGTTTCCGCTCCATTATTTTCAGCCTTATTATTTAATAGCATGTGCAAAAAGACTTCCCAACATCATGATTTAGCATCAAATTATCTTGATATTCATATGCATATCTATCATTATTTACATATTGAATCAAACCATAATGCATTTTTATTTAATAAACAGAAGCATAGTCTATTTCGAATAACTTTGAAAACCTTAAATAAGCTGCATTTCACAACAATGTAAAGTTGTGAATGAAGTACACTCTGTTACATCACAAATGAACATGAGTAATAATATTTATACACTGGATATGAACATATACACATACATATCAGGATATACAGGCCTTTGAATTCAGCACTTTATAACTAAACAAAAAAATTGAAATAAAAGACAGTAAAACCATAGTTTATCTACAAAATATACATACAAAAAATATACACAACAACCTGTCAGTTACACTATTTGGAAAAACGTATACACCCAAAACCGGGAACACTTAACAAATCGAATGTGCTATTTAAACAGACATGTACCTAAATATAAGGTACTCTTATAAACAGCCTTTAATTCTTACTATCATGCATCAGCATAACAATTCTCATCATTCTGTTTGTGCAATTATTCTAACATGTCGTCTCTTTAATAAGTTAAAAGAAGTTTAGAAACCTACGTTTCCAAGTAACACGTGCATTATTCAGAATATAAAAGCAGATAGAAAACAAATGTGGTAACGTTGGTATTCATGTACTCAATGTTTTATACATATTTATTTGACAGTATGTTGTCCATCATATTTGAAAAACAAATATACATTGTTGTACCATAACTGTTTGAGTTTTATTTAAGGGATTTGATTAGAAGCTATTAAATAACACGTGCATTAAACAGAATATTTAATAAGCACGTACGAAAACTTGGTTTGACATTTCTGTACCCACAATATCCCATATATAGTTCAGTGCTAGTATGGTGTCATATTAAATCGATAATCTATAATATTGTGTTTATCAATTGTTATTTTAAACAATGTGAGAACAGAGTCTCACGTTAATCAATTACACGTGACTTGTACTTGGATTACTCACTTTGATACATAATTCATACGTTTAGATCAGGAATATTGTATAGAGAGCAAAACACCTAGCATTTATCGATATCAATCTACTGGCAAACCTATTTTACAATGTATGCATAGTTGACGTTCACATGGAAACACAAATTAGGTGAGGTGTGTCGTGTATATATTAATTCTCAGTTAAAGATAATAATATATCCCGATATACATATACACAAGACAGAACAATATACCATATATTATACAGTTTTAATCATGTATCAAATTCTTTATCGAATGTTCTTGCAAATTACCCAACGACGGTCTAATAAATTATGTGAGGTTTCACAACTTCTACTATGTTTATTGAACACAGATGTAAAAAAATAACTAAGTTGGTGCTCAATATGGCCATTTAGTATGCAATGAATACTATTGTTGGGTGCACACAGACACATCTTCCAGTAATTATAACGAATATGTCCATGCTACTACAGCAAATAACTGTTCAAATATGCAAATGATTGACTGATCCAGCAGGTATGTATATCTTGTAAAGATACAAATTGATTGCATATACATACTATGAAATGCATCTCAGGAATGAAGTGTTATAATTCACACATTTATTCACACTCAAAGACAAATTAAAGTGCTGAGACTATCGGCCCGAATTTACTTGTTTGCATATTTGAACTCAGCTGTTTTTCATTAATTCATATCAAGTTTATCCAGGGATCATATGTGCTGCTTTATAGTGCAAACAAGTACGCACTCTGGCATTGTATTTAGTTTGAATAAAACATTCATATGGGGTCCTTCCGACGTTTACCCTAGATACAAATAAATAAATACACGTTGACAAGACCCTAGGTACAAATAAATAAATACACGTTGACAAGACCCTAGATACAAATAAACAAATAAACGTTTCCAAGCCCCTAGATACAAACACATCCAGACTTACTACAAATTCCGTTTGATGCAACTGAATTATACCTAACACCTCAACCCCATGTCCTGAATATGGACTCAATCAGGCATTGAGCATATGGTTATGAAAAAAATGTATGAGATGCTGCCTAGTTGTACCTGACTTCAAAGGCGTTACTTTAACACGTTCCTAATAACAAACAGAAAAACAGTTGATGCCTGGATAAACTATTCTATTCCGTAAACGTTATCATCAGAGCTACCACTGTCAACCGACGAGAGACTCAAAAAAGCAAATAAAGCAAGTTTATTGGTTTGAGTTTAGGGCAAGAAAAAATGAATTTATTCGTCGTCATTATCTTTGCCTTGATTGCACACATTTCGGCACTGTCGATAAACGGTTATGACTTATCAGTACTTCTGAACACGAATGCTCTACTGGAATTGATTGCCCAAGTGAATGTTCGCAGCGTCGTTCAATGTGCTGCAAAATGCACACAAACTGACAACTGCACCCGTGCAACGTTTAGGGATTCAAGATGCCGTTTGCTACAGGATAGAGTAGGAGAAAGTGTCTCTCTAATCAATGAGGAAAATATGAAGTACATATGTAAGTCTACTTTAACATTGTATATTATAATAAAATATAATGTTTTAAAACATTATTTTGCTTTATCTAAGCTAGCACAAAGCCTTATGACCCCATGCTTACCACGTATGAGCTAATTATATGTCAACATGATACTAATGAGGTTTTGTGCAAGTAGGAAAAGGCATTTGTACATTATCTATTGTTTTACCGCACCGCAACATGAAATTAATCCTATGACATGATTTCTTAAAATATGTTTTAGTTCTACACAGCTGTCGCGAAAACATCTGTCTAAATGGAGGGAGCTGTACTTCGAATGCAACTGGTGTGTTTTGTACATGTGTTTCTGGCTTTACAGGCGCATTGTGTGAATTGGGTGTTACTCTGTTGTATTTTCTTTAAATTAAACTTTTTTATCATATCAATATATTAAGGGGGAACACGCATGTCGTCTACCAATCCAGGGAAATGCTTTAGGTTGGTTTGTCTAAAGCGTTGACAGTGTAAAAATCCCTATCAGAGACATGTAGGACCTTAATTCTTAATGCACACTTGTTAAAGAATAAAAGATTGTGTTTTTGGCTAGAATATTAAATCTAGTTTAGATATTGATCTTTAATTTTACATAAAATATGTATATAAATGTAGCCAAAAAGGCAGAATTGCAAGAGAAAAATATTACCATAACATTTTGTTGTCTGTGTTGATATTTAAGAGCCACTTTCATGCGAAGAAACAGTTCACGTTTTCGACCCATGGGGCATAGACACTGATTTCAATGCCTCTTCTACAATGAATTCTGACCTAACACCTGAAAAAAGCAGTTTGCACTCAGCATCGTCAAATTTATTCTGGGCCCCTGCATTTCCACATCTAGGCGAATGGATACAATCCAATTTTGGACGAGTGTACATAATTGAATTCATTGAAACGCGTGGGGGTTACTATGGTTGGGATCATGGTCTTGTAACAAGATTCAGCGATTCGATTGTCGCAGCAAACGGAGATTGGGTCCCGGTTCAGGCAGCTCAGGGTGGGTACAGTTTCCTTGTCGATATTTCAACAGAAGTAAGTACCGTTGTGACCCACACTCTATTGTATCCTGTTGCAACACGACATGTGCGTCTCACGGTTGAGGGATATATTGAATATCCTTTTTTGAAGTGGGCAATTTATGGATGTCCAAACGAGTGAGCTTAGCTTATTTGGTGATTCAATGAACATATTACGTCTTATATAAGACACCAACTATATTCACTTTTAATTTTGATAATAAGCGGTCAATGTATGATTAATCGTCGAATCGACAATTCAACATCAGTTAGTACCCGTGTGATCTATGATCTTGAGAATTCGGTTGCAATACAAAACATATAGTTTTCGATTGAGAACGTTATTGAATGTTCAATACTGAAGTGAGAAATGGGTAATTTAAAGATGTGTCATAAACTAGTTGAGCTCAAATTAGTTGTTTATATAATGCTATGGAAATCTAAGAGGCACTATGTATACGTATCGCTATCATATTATAAACCAACTTTTGAATCAATCTTGAGACATTCTCATCGTTTTATCTATATATTACATACTATATGTCGGCCACTCGCGGACATATTATAGCCTATCGCAAATATAATTTCACATCAAACGTTTAAGGTGTTTCTCGACGTGGCAAAAACTTATTGCCTAGCTTCACATTTAGCACTATTGATATAGGTGTTTTAGTTTATGATATTGCATAAATCAGATATCAAATGTCTCATTGTAAATATTGATGAACGCATTTGAGTTTAGAAACATGATGCACAGGGCTCTTCTCTAGACAATTGTCTTTTTGGAATTAGTTTGTTAATGTGGCTTATGATCCATGTCTTTGAACTGACGTGTAAAATTCCTCGGTCTGTCAATCGGTTTTTAATGAAACATTTAGTCGAAATTATAGTCGACTTATTGACTATCAATACATGTCAAAATATGGTTATATATGGATAATTCTTTAAGTAAAAATACTCAAAATAGAAGTAAAAATTAGTAGATATTATTTAAAACGCAAACAATTTATATTTGTTAAATTATAAAACGTATTCATATTTGTGTATCTGTATCAATGAATGTTGGTACCATACTATTCGGTCTTTAAGTAGAGCTCCCAATGTAAATATATACTCCATCTAACATATATAGTAGTACTATTTATGTCAAGCATGATAATATTTGTTATATTTAAGCTTGGATATAATTAATATTTGAATTACGACTAGTTTTATGGCATTCGCACGATATTCTTTGGTGAATGTTTTAAAAGCACCCATCCAGAATTTATAGTTTTGAATGTTGGTTAGCAGTCTTTTAAGATATCTCAATTTTTAAATAAATTTATAATTATTGGACTAATGTGCTATGAATTCCTAGATATTCACTGTTCTGATTTTAGATATTATTTCTGCCCATATAAAATGATTGTTTGGCGTTGTATGTTATGAGAAATATGAACATTTAAGTTATACATTGTATGAGAAATAAGAAGTTCGTAAGGTATTCGTTTCATGCTTTTTATAGAAAATTAACGTAAACCAAGTTAACATCATAATATAATTTGGTATAGGTAAAGTATAATGTGGCTTTTTGCTTATCTTGTTTTTTTCTTTTTATAAATTATTTCTATTTAATCATATTTTTTGATGTTTATGCTCCACAATTTGAAAATATATGTGCAATGTATTTTGGACGTCTTATATCATTTGTACTTTGAAACCTCATATTACTACTCAAATATAAACGAAAACATAAACCCCAAAAGTACTTGTAATGCAGCATGTTGTCACAGGAAGCAGATGATTTGTATTGATTTAAGTAAAGTTTATTTTTTCACTGCCCTCATTAGAACTAAAACATGGAATATGAAGAGGAGATTCATTTTAATACAATGACTCATTCTTAAAGTTAATAATATGATTATAAAAAGTTTGCTGCCAAACTTCTTAAAAATTTAAGTATACATTAGTGTTCTCTATTGTTGAATCCATAGAGATGCTCTAATCATGTCTTCTGCTTTAAACAAAAAACACAACTAATTGAAAGAACAACATTTTAAAATAATGAATTCAAGCACAATGGTGTGTCACCAGTGGTTTTTGACTGTATGAGAATATCATTTTATTGATTTAAGATTATCATAAGAAAAATATATATCTAAGGCGTTATCCAAACTCTCACGCTTACACGTTCACGTATAAGATAATTTCATTTGTGTCTGTTTAATTTTACACCATGTGTCAGCAAAACTTTCTATTTAACAAGAACGGTCAAAGCAAAACGAAAATTAATGAAAAAACAATTATTGAATGATTATCAATTACTTATTCTAAACATTATGAGTTAAATGCTAAACCATGCTTAGTATGAAAAGAGCAACAGATGTAACAAATATCGTCGAGCTTACACCACATCATTAGTACTTAGCACCCATTCAAAGAATAACTTTGTATTTCGAATGTAAAAAGTAAGTCGTATTGATAAAAACATCAATCGATGTTTCAACCTCAGTAAATTCACATGATGCCCTTTTTGTACCGATAGCATTTGTGGTTGGACAATTAAATTATTTTTTTAAGCAGCGTTACAACGTAAAGTGTTGACAATGTGATTAAAAGGACAGATGGAGTGTAATTTGTATATATTTTGATTTTTTATTGTTTTTCAGTAATACATTATTTGTTTTCAGCTATTTTTTATTCGCAGAGGACAATGTGAACACATATCTATTCATAAATTTATGTTGTATTTTTACCTTTAAGGATGCGCTGAATCAATCACAAATATACATTCACTACACTGTGTAAATTCATAATAAGCTATTTCCTAAACAATGTAGGCCGTTTTCAAATAAACAATGCATGACTTTCCAAAATAAAAACAGCTAAAAATCACCAAGGTCGCCATCTGATTATTAATTTCAAAAAGTAAGTGTTTAAAAATTTCATTCAGGTTTATTCTTGTGATCCTTTTAAACTAAATATTTTCATTCCAGCTAATCAACTTTGATCTTTGATCAAAATACAGATGAAACAATATTTATTCTTTAAAACAATTCTAAATTGATTCTTTTGTTTTCATACATATCTTGAAAGAATAGTCCGCTCTTATAAATCTTTAAACCTTCATTTAAAGCATATTCATTTTCGCATAGGTCAACACAGCTTACGAACCAATATGACTAGAATTGCTATATCTATAGCCACCTTAGCTATATGGATGCTTGTAGGAATCGGTGAGTGTTTATTGATTTAAATTAGTAAGTATTGATATGCAAAATAAAGAATACCTTAATTAGAGAGCTAGGGTCAAAACGACAAATAACGGTATATTGTGGAATAATATAAACAATGCCCTAGATATATTTTACAGTCCTAAATATCCATATTTATCCTATTCACTTGCAACTGGTTAATGTTTTTTTTCTATAATTTGCAGAAAGCGGAGATGGCAAAGCTTTATCAGAACGAAGTGAGTACAGACAAATCAATAAAATATTTGAAATTGAAGTAAGGTTCAAGTAAGGATCAACAATATATGATTAACAAATTATAATTATAAAAATAACTGTCGATACTATATGTTATTACACCATATAACCATCCTTAGCCAACATATAGCCTTAAAGACAATCAAATCATTAATATACTACAAAATTAAATATTGTGTGAATCATGCTTCTAGCTCTAAGATATCATAATATATAAATAAAACCGATCGAAACCAGGTTGTAAAGAAATAGTCCCGGTATTAAACTGTTCTCCACGCTTCCACGCAACCAATTTTGCAATAAATATGATTTTGCCACAAACTATTCTCTGGCATTTGTCTATGTATAGAAACATATTCAGCATTACGAACTAATCGTCACATGCATTGTTAGCCTGAAAACAAGGTAAACCATTCGTTCGCTGCTAATGACTTAAAGTCAGATTTTGTACTCGCGTGTGTCATGATTTATGAGAGTGTTTAAATCTGTAAGACCCTAAAGACTGCTTTAATATTAGAATGCCTACGTTCTAGATATTGTTTATATAAACCAGGTGACTGCAGTTACGCTTTTGAATTTTGTCAAACTTCTGCGGATTGCTGTGGCAGGGATTATATTTGTGTGTCGACTTGGGGACAACAGCAGATATGCATGTTTTATGATCTTATAAACAAGCGTGGAGACCCTATAGCCGACAGACATAAGTATATATGGAATATTTTCGGTCGATAATGCAATTCAAATAAACAACAAAAGACGTGTAATGAGTGTTTGATCATTTTCTGTCTTTTGTTCTCAAAAAGGAAAAGGTTGGAACACAAGTTTCAATAAAATTGACACAAAATATACGCTATTCTTTCAGTGTGAATTTTGGAAATATTATTAATAATAATCTGACAACAAGTACACATATTAAGTTAAACTTTTTTTTAATTGGTATGTATAGTTTGACAAGGAATTTCATTTCACATAACTCCACAATATCTTAACAATTGTGATTCGGGCATGTACATATCGGTAAGGATTGAATGCAGCATCAGGTTCGGTACCTCAAATCCGTTTAATAATCCTCAACTACATGTCAGAATGCAGATTTTTATATTGCGATAAGTCTGATTTTCAATAGATTTCATTTGATTGGCAATGAATGCAATATTTGACAAATATAGTTCAATAAAAATGTAAAGCTAGCATGATTTCCACACAAATAACATTCCAATCTGTGCCTTTTAATTTGAACCTTATTTGCATTCATTTAAAAACTCCTCTCCGAATTTGTTGCGGATGACTTTTAAAGGATATTGACAGAGCATTAGAAACTAATGTGCTGCATTGTACAATTGCCGAATCAAAATGCGGCTAAAAACGGTTTCGCCTATATAGTTTGAAACAGTAATGACAGTAACAAATACAAAAAAAAACGAATTCTAGGCATTCATTTCAATGTTTGTTTACTCCCTTGAATGAGTGGATATTTAATCATTTCTTTGCTTTTAATTGTTTGATTTTATAATTTTGGTTCGATTAAATTTGAAAAAAACACCAACTTTAAAGACATAATGTGATATGACATATTGGCAATGTATATCATGACACTAAGAATTTTAAAATTTTCTAATTAAACTTTTCTTTTCTTTATTCCATTTTTTTTAAATATTATTTTCCAATGAAAAATAAATAAATAAAACATCAAAGACGTTCAAAATGACGTTTTATTTAAATACGTGGATACACTAAAGAGGATTTAATATCTTTCACATTAAACTGTCATTTACATATGAATCCGTGTTTTACAAAAAATATCTCACATAAGAATGTTTCGCAAAACGATCAACGTGTATGTGCGACTTCCCAGATGGTGTCTTTATATATTAAATACTTATTTACATGTACCTATGGCTATATACACAAACATCTTTAAGCATGCTTACATTCAAAGGTGGCATGCTCTATCAAAGGTATTTTTTGTATAATGTGCATTTTATTATTTGGTTCAGTTATATGATAAGGAAAAATGTAACGAGAAATTATTCTCGAAACCTAGATGGTACAAATAAGCAGCACAATGATAAACACATATGTTCCACATTTTGAATTCTATAATTAAGAGTTTTAATCTAGCTTTCTTGAATTCTGGAGTTTTTTTTTATTTTTTCATATTTGATATTTGATCTCTCAAACGTGGTGTTTTGCTGCCATGAACAGCTTATATGATTGTATTTTTATGTGAGTCAAATCAATTTAATCCTCCAAAAAACATGATCGTTGAAATTTGTAGTCGAATGCATATCTTTCTCACTAATATTTGCTTGAAATCTCGAGGTCTGCAAAAAATAAGAATATATCCTATATAAGAACATAGAGTGCAACACGCTCTAAAACAACACAAAGAATTACATGTAATGTTGATATTGATACTTTATTTTTCATAAGTTTGGTAAAGACGAAACACGCCTGCGATAAAATTAAGAAAAACCAATGAAATCAAAAGTTACGATACGTCTACATAAAGTTACATAAGATACATAAACTTCAGTTACATGAAATGACTTTTATTCTTGAACAGTCGCTAATTAACGGTGGTATTCGATCCCAAACACACAGTAGCATTTAACCCCTTTGGCATGGATCCCCATATCATAATCATTGTATATGATCTCGATTAAGTCGGTAACATGTATATCTTATCCCCGCATATCAATGATACGTCCTTGTTATTAAGACGCCAATATAACTATGTTCAACCATATGTTTCCAATAAATCATTCATTTTGTTATAGCAACCCGGCGAAATGGCAGCTACTCTTTTATTGAAGTGTTTGTGTCTTGTGTTTCTGTTTAATAAACAGGTAGGAGTAGACAAACTAAACAAAAAATTTAAGTTCATAAATTTGTTACTTATGAGCCATGATTTTCATCCGAGTTTAAATTATGTGTTCAAAAATTATCAGAACAGTTGCTGCATGGATAAATTGATTATTGTATTTTCATATCCGATTCTGTCATTTCAGTTGAAGAAAAATATATATCGTATTATGTCATTGCTAAAATGTATCATTCTTACCACTAGAAATTAAATTAATTGAAATATTACTAAACCCAATGCAGTTCTCAAAACTGCATATTGAAATCGAAAAACATTGATATTGCATCGCCTTAACAAGAACCAAACAAGCTTCCAGTCCAGGTGCAGACTAAAGGAGAGATGTATGCAAACGATTAAATTTGCGTCTCATTCGGTCTGTTATTTGACCTCATTTGCTCTCCCGGTTCTATATGTTCGTAATATGCGCTTGGCAGCAACGCAACGTAATTATCTTTTTTTTCAAGGCTATTGCAGTTCCAAGTTACAATGTTTCGCTATCATGTATTGCAGAATGTCAAATGATTTAATACCCATGTTATATATTTAATTTATACTGCGAAATCAGCACGATTATAGTTATTCCCTCCCGGACAAATGTCCATCCTTATTTAACGGCCTTTAAAACAAATCAAATACATTTTATTTCTTAAAACGCTAATTTAAGACTTATATCACAATGCCACGTTGATTTAAAATCAATTTTTAAAACTTAACAGTAAAAACAAATTAAATTAAAGCATATTTAGTGGTAAATCTGATTTTGACTAAAAATTCCATTTTATTTCAAGGTTTTTGCAGTTTCAAGTGAAACTGAACAGACATGGCTTGTCGAAGAGGCACTACGATTGAGCCATACATTGACTGCATTAGAAGAAGGCAATTTTATTTTTATTTTTTTATCAACAAGCTTCAAAGCTGATTATCAGGTTTTTTTTGCGAGATTGCTCACTAAAAACACATGCTTTAGATCTAAATTCTTCGACCTTTTTTCTGGGTTTAGCGTTTTTGCAGAATACTCAAACATTATTGATTATTTAATTAACAAAGAGGAAAACTAATTTTAAAATTGCAAAAAAAAATAAAAACAATAAACTCTGTGAATATACTAATTTTGAGATAATTATATGATATAGAAAATAGCCTAGTATGAAGATGAAGGTTGTGAATAGGCAATGTTTAGGCAATGAAATACCTGGGAATTATTAATACTTACTTTCAACAACAAAACCGCTCATGTCAAACAATGTATTGTTATTTTTGTCAGCATGTTGCAAAAACACCTCCAATAAATACATAAATGTTTTATGCTCAATTGATCTTTTAATTCAGCCTTCTTTTTGTAGAATTAGTTAACCAGGAACGCCACCACGCTCAAGGTAAAACACTCAACACTTTTTCCCCATTTCATTCATATTTTATAGAATGCCTCACATTCTGACGTAATCATCAACTCAAAGAAGTCCTATGGTGCGTTCAGTTGGACTTTGCGACTGCGTTTGCGGAATTTAAATTGGTATAAAACATAGTAATCTCTGCGGAATTAATACCGCTTGGTTTACTATGTTTTATACCAATTAAAATTCCGCAGACGCAGACGCTAAGTCCCGCTTAACGCACCATTATGTTGTATTTTACGACACTTGCTCGCCCTCTCTTTCCCTCTATCTTTCTCTATTTCTTCTTTATCTCTCTTTATCTTTATACATTTGTCTGTCTACATGTATTTATATATTGATCGTCTTTCTCTCTCTCTCTCTCTCTCTCTCTCTCTCTGTATAAAATAAATATATATATGAATCATATAGGAATCAATCTGTCTGTTTGGTTTAAAGTGATTTGATCGGTCATGGGTACAAATAAACATAAAATATAAGGCCGCGGTTAATAGCAAAGAGCAAAGAGCTAGCTGTTTTTCAAGAAGGGGATTAGTCCTCTATTTAATCCTCTAGTAGTCCTGGTATAAAATATAGTAATCCCTGCGGAATTAATACCGCTTGGTTCACTATGTCTTATGCCAATTAAATTTCCGCAGACGCAGACGCAAAGTCCCGCTTAACGCACCATTATTTTGTATTTATACGACACTTGCTTGCCCTCTCTTTCCCTCTATCTTTCTCTATTTCTTCTTTATCTCTCTTTATCTTTATACATTTGTCTGTCTACATGTATTTATATATTGATCGTCTTTTTCTTTCTCTCTCTCTCTCTCTCTCTGTATAAAATAAATATATATATTAATCATATATGAATCAATCTGCGCGTTTTGTGTCCATAGAGACTGTCTGTTTGGTTTAAAGTGATTTGATCGGTCATGGGTACAAATAAACATAAAATATAAGGCCGCGGTTAATAGCAAAGAGCAAAGAGATAGCTGTTTTTCAAGAAGGGGATTAGTCCTCTATTTAATCCTCTAGTAGTCCTCAATTTTTTTTTATAAAACTCATGTCAAACAAAGCAGCTATTTTTCACGCGAGCTTTTTTTCCTTCAAAAATGGTTACACTGCGTTTTTTCACGACAATCTTGCTATAACACAGAGAAAAAAACCAGCGGGAAAAACTGCTAGCGGGGAAAAACCGGCTTTTTAAAACCCTAATGTTACAATAATGAACTTCATTTGAGTTTGTTTGACACCATGCATGTCACTAAACTCCTTTCGAAATACTGGACTGAAACGGGAGAAAGCCTCGATTTTTAAGCCTTTTCTCTTCTTTTTGCTTCAGTGTAACCACTAAAAAAGCCTTGCGTGAATAACTGCTAGCTTTTTAAAAAGCTCTGTGTAACCTCGACCTAATGCTTACTATTGCAAAATAATGTGCTGTTTCCTTGCATGTTTTCACATATGCAACCCAGTGAGTTTATGGTCGCCATTTAAACACATTTTGTTATTAACGTTTCGAAATTTCAATGTTTCAGAGATCCAAAACTTCAAAGAGGACACAGCCGAAAGGATTGCATCCCTCGTAGCCGAATACGAATCTAAGATTCAGGATCTCGTTTATCGGGTTAAAGTGGAGCCCAGGGATGATAATGTGACCCGTGAGTATCCCAATATAATTAAAATGTATCCTTTTTTTTTAGTTATTTCGGTTCAAGTTTTACATGTTTTCTTTTAATTGAAATATACATTTTTCAAAGCACACTTTACACATTTTGCCCATATATTGAAAATGATTAAGCTTGCCTCAATATAAAGATGAGTAAAATATGCAGTTTGATTCGAAATGTTCAGTTTTCAATTAAACAAAACCATGTCAACCTGAACCGAAATTAAACATATATCAAAGGATAACAAACCGAAATTATAGATAATTAAAAAAATAACCAAATAATTCGTAGGCTTTGACATATTTAGTGTTCACTTTTTGGGTAACCTCTAGTTGATATGATCTTGTGATAGAGTTAATGTATAGTCAATAATTAAGGTCATTTACTATTCCACGTGTACGTTGCGTGATGAATTGTCAGATATCTTTATATCTGTATATATCAATATCTGTCATTGTTCTGTACCACGTAAGACCTCATATGAGCACATGAGATAAAGGCGTCTGATACATTCCACGGAACATTGATATCATATATATACAAGGCTTTATTATACAAAAGGTTAAGGACCTATTTAGATACATCGCAAGGACCCCATGGGTCAATTTCTGATCTCAAGTTTCGCAGTGGTTTCGGTTGAACCACCCCGGATCCTCACCATGTCTGAAACTATATTTTGCCAAACAACTTATTTTCACATCTCTAGTCTGATCTCGCTCAGGTCCGAGACTTAGTCTGTGGATCAACTCTAGAGCGCTAAAATGTCAAACTACCGAGGGAGTGTTTCGCAGATGTTTCGGCCCTTATTTCCTCAGATATTAATACATTTATCGACTTGTTTGTTTGGCATCATCAATATGTGGACAATGGTTTCTCGATTGAAAGCAAGAACACTTTTCATTGATGATTCGCATATCATTAGTATCATCATTGTAAATCTTTTTTTTTTGTAAAAATGAATATACTTGAACCAACGTTTTCGAGTTGTATGACGACGTTGATTTTAGAATTCGATTTCGATTTTCGCGTCAATTTGCATTAAACATGTGCCGATTTTAGAGATGAATTAGAATACGATTATCATGCTACGGATATAGACGCATCTTGGCATATCTTAATAGCTCTGCGGAAGTTTCCAAAGTGGTTTAAACGGAGTATGCATCAGTTCAGCCCATATATGCATTAATAAAGTATCTCGAGCTATAGCTAGCAAACAATAACGCTTTAAGCTTTTCCGATCATTTTGCCAATTGTTTTGGAGATATTGTCTGGTTCGGGAGGTTATTTGCACCCTCCTGTTCTGCCTCCCTTTTGTAATTCGATATTACTTTGCGCGCTTTAACTTTTAAAGGCTTATACAGATCAATCAATAGACCTTTTTTGCGACAATGTTCGGCTATAGAGTGGTATTTGTCCGGTATTTCTTGCCATGTTTTTGCCTTGTTGCTATTCGAATGAATATCAGATTTCTTATTTTCAATGATGTCATCAATAAGTGAAATAAGAGCCCATTTATCAGCTTCAGAAAAAAAAACCGCCATGATATATTTTGGGAACAAATAAGTAGATACTTCTAATTTATTATAGTAATAAGTATAAACACGACGCGCATAGATATTTTAGATTAATATTTGTAAAAAATTATAAATAAACAAATAAACTGTTCCTCCCTTTGTTTGCCAAAATGACCATTTAACCTAACACCTTTAACAAAACAGTCGTCTGGTTAATCTCTGTGAGACCTAGTTTCGCGAAACCATGTAAAGACTAAAGATTAGGGACATGATCCAAGCTATGTCCGAAACTAGGTTTCGCAAAACCTAGTATCGGTGAGGTCTGAGGTTTCCGAAACTAGGTTTGGGACCAGCCCTGATACCTAAGATCAGAAATTGGCCCCTTTAGTTTATTTGATAGAAATCTGCTCCAGACACCATACACACCATCACCTCGGAGTTATGCACATGTGAATATGTTATGTAAGATGTGTAAATTGAATATATCGTGAAGGTATCATACAACTTTCGGGAAATAACAGGCTCTAAACTAAACAATACATCTTCTCTTCGGTAGGGTCAAAGAGCGCCGTCGGTTGCAACCTCGACGTTATCACACTAGAGTGCCCCGCAGACCAAGCAATCTTCATCACTGATGCTTATTATGGACAGTATGCGACTGCTTGCGAGGAGGACGATGGTAATGAACTGGCCACAATGGGGACGTTTACAATCCCCCGCCCCTTATAAAGTAAAAATTGATGATAAAAATAATAACATTTTTTGTCCTATGTAGTTCTTACGGAATAACCTCATACTCAGCTATGTACTTTATTTCGATCCACAAAACATCGTGTTTTATGTAAATATTCACTTTAAAACCGTTATCAGGGTAGTTATTGGGCAATGATACCTGTCTATGAGATGGATAGAGGGAGCACAATAACAATCACCGATTTAGAGTCATAACGCATAGAAAGCGGCAAGGAGCGGCAACAATGCTAGTTTTTATATGCTTCCTATAGAACGAAATCGATGAGATGTTTAAAAAAAAATATATGAAAACTCGCAGCATGACGTTGCTTTCTATATGACAAGGTCCCTGAGACAGAAAATATTATGGTTTCGGAAAACAAATAAAAATTGTTTAGATAGCATTATATTTGATAGCATAAATACCAAAAGCATCATAGAATCATATTGTCATTAACTCGATCAAACCTATCACTCATTTTTTTGAAGGTTTATCGAATTAATAAACTGTTTAGTTTGATTCTTTGTGTGGCATTTCAGGTTGTTGTGTACCTCATTTCATGGCGGATTGCCAAGAATCACTCATCAAATACCAACCACAAGACTGGATTGGCCTCAAGGTATTATTTTTGTTATGCACGTTTTTTTAAACACTGAATAAGTAACAAGTTACTTCGATCGAAGCGATTAATTAATATAATGGGGAATTAAATCTATTAATATTATGTAAAACAACGCTTTACCGGTCGCTCTTTTCCAGATAAGATTAACGTGCTTTGTCGCACAGCGCTAGTACGTAAGAGGTAAATGCATCCTTTTGCATTTGAGTTAAGGCGTTAGACGTGTACGATTCGTGTGTTAAGCGTGTTTGCGTTAAGCTTTTAAATTGTTGTGTGTCTATTGGTGATGCGTTTTTTACGAGAGGTTAGAATCGAGAGTGTCTATAGTGCATACGATGTTGCTATTTGTAGCCTTAAAAATGTTCGTTGTTATTTGTAGGCCCTTTGTGATAACGAGACACAATGCAACGTAACCAACTTGGGTGGAACCGTAATCACTTGCGCTGAGCCCTATACTGCAGAATACATGCTCATCTACTATACATGTTTGCCAGGTAAGTCATCATCTTATATTTTTCCAAAGCTTTATTCATTAGTTCAGTCCTCTCAAATACCCCTATGCGGTTACACATTTATACTAAACTGATTTTTTTTTTATCGTAGGGATAAGTTGATCGCTCCTTTCATTGCATCGGTTTTACCACGTATACACACAGTCGTGCATATTTCTACAATGTGGCTTCTTGTGGCAAACGCTAAACTTTAAACTTTAAACGCGTAAACGCTAAACCTTAAAACGCTAAACGCACAAACGTTACTCGCTCAACGCTACAACGTAGCCATCCACATGTGTGAGGGGTATATAAAGGGTATCATTATGGGTGGTTATCGTAACCTCTAGAATTTTCTTTTATCAAACGCTAA
>LQRL01115584.1:4675-16531 GCA_001703475.1 Hydroides elegans
TAGGACTTTTAAAGTGCATTACTCAAATGATGGAGGTCAATCTTTAATGGTTTACTAAGACATTTATACATTCCGAATCATTACTTTTTATGGGGTTGAGCGTGTCCGTCTGTCTGTCCGTCCGTCCGTCCGTCTGTCTGTCTGTCCGTCCGTCCGTCCCCCCTGGACATGGGGTAGTTTGTGCACGCGCGTTTAGTATGAAGAAGTTGAGCTAGAGCCTTCAAATTTTATACACGTCTAAACCAATGTCTGAAGTTATGCCTCGTCAAGGTTTCATCGCGATCGGTTGAAAATTGTCACTTCTAGGGCACTTTAAAAATTGACAGTTTTTAACTTTTGTTCAGGTTCCAAGCACTTTGTGCACGCGAGTTTGTAATGAAGGAGTTGAGCTAGAGCTTTCAAATTGTATACACGTCTAAACCAATGTCTGAAGTTGTGCCTCGTCAAGGTTTCATCTCGATCGGTTGAAAATTGTCGATTCTGGAACACTTAAAAAATTGTCGATTTAAACATTTTCACCCGATGTTAAGTACTTTGTGCACGCGAGTTTGGTATGAAGGAATTGAGCGAGAGATTTTAAATTTAATACACATATAAACCAGGGTCTGAAGACGTGCCTCGTCATGGTGTCATCTCAATCGGTTGAAAATTGTCGATTCTGGAGCCTTTGAAAAATGGCAAACATTTCATATTCAGTTGAGGAAATGTGTGTG
Organism: Hydroides elegans; assembly: GCA_001703475.1. Classification (NCBI taxonomy): domain Eukaryota; kingdom Metazoa; phylum Annelida; class Polychaeta; order Sabellida; family Serpulidae; genus Hydroides; species Hydroides elegans. The sequence continues at coordinate 5,389 of LQRL01115584.1, forward strand.
ATAATATAAGATATTATCCTTTAAATATATGTGTATGCGGATGATAGTGACTATTTGCCCTGTCTTTGCGAGTTGCGAAACCAACATTCAATCTCATCATAGTTTCATGTCGATCCGTCTCCAATTTTCTTCAATGATGGAACCAGCTTTGGATGAATTAAGCTAGAGCTCTACTTTACATAACAGCCAAAAATTGAAGTTTTGCCTCGTCAGGCTTTCATGTCGATCGACCTTAAATATTCGAAATGAAAGGATCTATTAAGGAATCAAGCTGGAGCTCGTCGAGTTTGACGGAATAAAAAATGTTGAAATTATGTCCGTCTGAACATATTGCATAGATAATGATTGTTCGTGTATCATGGTGTTGTTTGGACTACGTTGTGAGGACGAATATTTAATAAAATAGTGTAATGAAAACGTTATGAGAATGACGTTGTGAAAGGGACATTGTGAGAAAGTCGTTGTTAGAAAGACGTTGTGAGAATGACCTTGTGGGAAAGACATTCTGAGAAATTCATTATGAGAAATATGTTGTTAGAAAGACGTTGTGGTAGAGACGCTGTGAGAAAGTCGTTGTGAGAAAGACGTTGCAATAAATACATTGTGAGAAAGACGTTGCAATAAATACATTGTGAGAAAGACGTTTTGAGAAAGACGTTGTGGGATAGACGTCATAAGAAAGGCGTTATGAGATAGGCGTGGAGAGAAATACATTGCGAGAAAATCGTTTTTACAAAGACGTTGTGAGAAAGACGTTGTGGGAAAGACGTGAGAAATTCGTTGTGACAAAGACATTGTAGGAAAGACATTGTGAGAAAGTCGTTATGAGAAAGTCGTTGTGAGAAAGATGTTGTGAGAAAGACGTTGTGATATAAGCGTCATGAGAAAGACGTTGTGAGAAAGTCGTTTTGAGAAAGACGTTGTGAGAGGACGTTGCATGAAAGACATTGTGAGAAAGTCGTTGTTAGAAAGACGTTGTGAGAAAAAAGTTGTGGCAAAGACGTTGAGAGAAATTCGTTGTGAGAAAGACGTTGTAAGAAAGACGTTGTGAGATAGACATTGTGAGAAAGTGGTTGTTTGAAATACATTGTGGGAACGACGTTGTAAGAAAGACGTTGTGAGACAGATGTTGTAAAAAGACGTTGTGAAAAAGTCGCTGTTAGAAAGACGTTGTTAGAAAGACGTCGTGGGAAAGACGTTAGAAAAGCGTTGTTATAAAGACATTGTGACAAAATCGTTGTGAGAAAGACGTTGTAGGAAAGACATTGTTGGAAAGACGTTGTGGAAAGACATTGTGAGAGACGTTGTGAGAAAGACGTTGTGAGAAAGACGTTGTGAGATAGACTTTGAGGAAGTAGATGTATAGAAAAACGTTGTGAGAAAAACGTTTTGTGAGATATTGTGAGAAAGTCGTGGTGAGATGGACGTTGTAGGAAAGACGTTGTAAGAAGGACCAAAAAATACCACCTTCTATTTTTAATTAACCTATAGTATTGATAAATAATATATAATGCATAGGCTTGGGGCTTTGCATCTCTGATGCCCTTGTTATTCCAATGCTGACCATGCAAAATCAAATTACTATTGACAGTTCACGGGGGATCGAAGGCCTTTAGCCTCTAGTTAAATTTCATTTTGAGATAAAGCGTGCGCCGGAGGCGCGAGCGAAAAAAAAAAACAAAATAATCGTAAAGCTATAGAAATACCCTGAATTTTCGTTTGAGCTAGCGTTTGCACTAAACCCAAAATTAACTTGCCATCCGGACCATTTACCTCAACAACTTTTTAGCCCGTCCGGCAAACTTAATTGCCCGACGTTTAAAAGTGACCCTTAACCTAATATCAACAGCCTCAATCACAAATTTCTCCCGCGATGTCCAAATTAAGCTCGCACACGAATATTTTTGATATAAAATATAAGCCCCTAAAGGTGAGCGCAGTAGGCGCGAGCCAATCTTTTAGGTAATCGTCAGTGTTCGCGCTTAAGTCGAAATTCACACTGGCCCTTCGGGCCAGTAGCGTAAAAAAAATACTGGCCCGGTGTAAAGGTTTCAAGCTACCCCCCGGTAATCTGATACAGGTTTGAGGCTACCTCCCCGGTAATTTGAAACCGGTTTGAAGTTACCCTCACCGGTTTTAAACTACCCCCTCCTCATTTTTTTCAAATTTTCATTATTTTTTTTTTTAAGTTTTCTATTCTTACTCATATTGTAAGGTTATTTGTATCATATTTGTTTGCATTAATCTTCTAAACCCGGAATGGGTTGTGCGCGTCGCATGAACAAAGGATTTTAATAGTATGATATTGATCTCAACTGATCCACTGAGTATGTGTGCATGTTCATGTTCACAGCTAACACAGACTTGGATGTAATTAATAATTGGCGTGCCATAGTTTTAATCGGGAGTGTTTGAACTCTATGAAAATACATATATAAAACGTTTTCAACATTACTTTCTCTATTTTCAATTAACACAGGTATCTAAACGTTTTGCCCCTGATACATGACATTATGTGTACTTCAATATTTTTCGATGTTGCCAACTCGAAATTTATTCTATTATTCTCAAATCACACATTCATCTAAACATCTATGGTTTATTTGTGAACATGGAACAGGCACACAGTGCTCAGAGTATATGGGATCAGTGGCATACCTTAACAGCCCTTCTGTATATACGGCGCACACAATCCCTTTTTATGCATAAAGGATAAGTGCGACATAATTTGGTGTCATATCGTCTTATTATAATAAATGATAAACAATTCGATAATATAAAATCAAAAAATACAAATTGAGGAGGGGGTAGTTTCAAACGGGGATTGGACACTTCGGCCCCTACCACTTCGGCCCCTTCGGTCCCTTTTGGAAAAGACACTTCGGCCCCTTGTCAAGACACTTCGGCCCCTCATGAAAAGACACTTCGGCCCCTAGCAAAAGACACTTCGGCCCCTCGTAAAAGACACTTCGGCCCCTAATTTTTCAGGCCCTACCATTTCGGCCCTTTGGTAAAATGTTCTTCAAACTTTCAAAATTGTTAATAATTCATAAACAAATGATAAAAAAAAGAGAAATTTAAAAGTTGTGAAATCAAGAGCAATCGTTTATGACCTTCTGATTTTTCTGCTCATGAGCATATAATGATATACTACATGTTTATTTTATTTTCACAATATCTTTTTATTCATTTGAAAATTAGATCAATATAACGAAAATTCTATTCAATTAAATTTGAATTGAAAATTAAACGTTTAAAGGGAAAAACTTGAAAAAAGGCATGTTATCGTCTTAATATATATATCGTAGCAAGGTATTCTCATATTGATGAAAACGATATACAACTGCATTAAACATCAAATGTGCGAAACATATTTAATTCATTCCTAACATTCTTCGAATTGACAAAAAAGTCTAAATATGGTCATTTGGGGCGTAAATCGCGGGTAATCAACTAAACTTATGGTTTCTCGATATAAAACGAGTTAAAATAATGTTATTTTATCCATATTATGCAAAGGGGTCGAAGTTGTAGGTGTCAAAAATCGGGGGCCGAAGTGTCTTTTGCTAGGGGCCGAAGTGTCTTTTGGTAGGGGCCGAAGTGTCTTTTCACGAGGGGCCGAAGTGTCTTTTCCAAAAAGGGCCGAAGTGTCCAATCGGGGCCGAAGTGGTAGGGGCCGAAGTTGTAGTGGCCGAAGTGTCCAAAATTTGTTTCAAACCGGTGGGGGTAGCTTCAAACCGGTTTCAAATTACCGGGAGGTAGCCTGAAACCGGTTTGAGATTACCGGGAGGTAATAATTAGGGGGGTAGCTTGAAACCGTTACACCGGTTGAAATCTTGCTGGCCCGACTTTCAATGTGGAATATTAGATATCACCTTAATTTTCACGTTCGCTGTTATACAACTACAGAATCTTTGAAAAGTCACGAACGCAGTGCAAATCCAATTCACAAATAATATAAAATAATTTGAATATAAGCTGTAAGCGCCGAAGGCGCGAGCGAAATTGATTAGGAATCACTGTGACCCTTGTCCTTGTCGAATATTCATGTAATGTTTAAAACGTCGCTTTTTGGGCCTGCGAGTGCCATATATAACATTCATACAGCCGAAACGATGGTCGCGTATGCAGGTAAAGACTGCTTAAATGCGCACCTCCCCATATTTCTCGTATATCCGAAAAACTTTAACTTCATTTTATCAAATCATAAAGAATTGAACTGAACCAGTGGAGTAGAGCATGGCGAAAACGAGCCATAACCACGCAAAGGTAATTACTACGTAAATAAATAAAAACCTGTATAACTGAATATGAGAGCGCCGGAGGCGCGAGTCAAAATTTCCAGACAAGAGAGGAAAAACCTATAAAAAACAAGTGCTAGTAAAATTATTTCCAGATATCATACATGCCCGCCGGGCCAGTAACCTCAAAAAGTTACTGCCCCGGCCGAAAAGTTAAAGTCCCCGGGCCAGCATTAAGCGCGATCACTGGTAATCGTAAAGGAAATATTCACTAAACGAGGATCTGTTATATATAATCGACATTCGGTTAGGTTCGAGCATCTCCCTTAACAACCCTCTGACAGCTATACCACAGGTTCAGTATGTGATCAAGTGACCACTAAGGTCGTGTTTTTCCCTTCGTATCACACCGTAACCCGTACACAGTCGACCCTGGTGATAAAAACATCATCAGTAATATTGCTTAAAAACAAAGGATGGCTATGTTAACTAATACGGAAAGAAGTTAGGATCAAAATATGCGAGCGCCTGAGGCGCGAGCGAAATTCTAAGATTTATGTAGTGAAGTTATTAATTCGTAAGATTTTATCCTCGCCTACCGGGCCAGCAATCTCAAAAAAGTTCTTGTCCGACGGAAATGTTACTGGCTATAGACACTGGTTTGATCATATAGCAGCCTTTATATAATGGAACTAATTAAAAAAACTTACCTGACAAGCTCTAGTTGTCGGGATAATATTTAAAGGAAATTAACAGACGCGCAACTGATTGCTGGTATCTTACAGTATTTGTGATTGCTCATCGACACAGGCAAATTAATTTTGAAACCAGTTAGTAATCATGTTCTCATAATCGACAAATGTCAATATGTTTAATGTAAAGGGTCTTCCTAGGATCATGCCTTACATTAACTTCGAATGAGAACTGATCATTAAAGTAAGATAAATATGCGAGCGCCGAAGGCGCGAGCGAAAAATATCACGGTTTGACATTTCTTCGAAGGGCCACGCAAAAAAAAAGAGCCCTATATAATATATATATGAATATATATATTTCAGAAATGAAAGTAGCGAGCATAATGACCCAGAGTAGAGGGCATATTATGTACAATGGCCGGGTATTAAATACATCACTGAATACGGTTGGCTAGAAACAAGAAGCTTTGTGAAGCTTCTTCGTGTATCCAGGCTCAATAATATTTAGTATGGAGGTCATTGAAAATATCAATTAGTAAGTAAGGTTGCACATTGTTGCACCCATTTATAAAATTCACGCTAGTAAGAAAGTTGCAACGGATATATTATTTATATCGTGTCACCTTGTTTCGTTTGTATCCCTATATAGATTCCGTGCCTTTATCCAAGACGCCAGTTCGCAATACAAAGACGAATTGGAGATGACATTGTTCCCGATGTTTGCACATCTCTATCTTGATATGCTGGCGCATGGACACAAAACTGCAGGTTTGTGACCTATTCATATGCGAAATTATCAAATATAGAATATTTGAACGCATATCATGCAATGTAGATTTGCTCATTTGTATAGCATTATACATACATAAAACACTTACTTGAACTAAGTTACTTATATTTATTCTTTTCATAGACAAAATTGAATTTCAAAATTTCTTATTTCATTGAAGATACCACGTTGTTATACATAATAAAAGTAGAAATTTAATAGATAATCGTTCAACTAATTTCAAACGTTCATCAGGCGTTATTGAACTTTGTATCTTATTTCACCGAAGATTTATTGTTTTTAGCCACGGCTTGCTTTCACAAGCCGTGGGTACTGCAACCACTTTCTGTTGTTTAGTTAGTTAATTAATAGTATGTAAACTTTTCTTCCCACCGCTTCTTCTCTGAGAGTTCTTGACCAATTCTGCTCAAGCTTTTTTTTAGGCGTCCTCATAGGGTCTTCCATATGAGGTGTGCTTATGTAAGCAATTCTGCTTATATAAGCACTTTTAAAAAATCGAAAACATATTTGGCGACTGGAATGGAGCAGGTGCTTCAGAAAATGACGTGAGCGATAATATCAGCTTTTTGTCCATTTGTGTATATTACGCAACCTTAGGTTCACTAAGGCATAATATGTCTGCAACAGCTGAAATTTTATTTATAAATAAGTGTGATACTTCAAAAATCGTTACAACGGGTATTTTCTATATAGGGTGAGGGTGTCGACTGTGCTCTGATCAGTTATTTGGCTCGAGCATATTATGAAGTATAAAAGTAGGGTATAAAATAATGTTCTGTTATGTTATATTCTTGATGTAATATTGGCCTTATTCATTTATTGAATATTGATTATATTTATTCTTACGGTTTTTTACATTGTCATTCATACTTTCATGAATGTTTGATCAATAGATGTTCGTGAAAATATATGACTCGAATCACATGTTAATATGTAGAGTTATTTAGTATGAAGAAGGCCAGTGTAAATTAATCTTGCTAATATTTGATATTGAATAAAACTCATATTGAGCACGAATTCGAAATTATCCGGGATATCATATTTTTTAGAAATTTTCAATCATTAATTGTTGATCTTGGAATAGTGGGATAGCACATATCACATAATAGTAAAAAAGCTGATAGACCTACATACCGTTTTCATGAGTTTTTATTAGGGTTACCACCAAGAACAATCGATTCGCACAGTTATTTTATACAATGAAACTTAGGAAGTATATCTGAGCGAGCAGTGGCACACTGTACTTGGACAGTCTTGTTGTATTATTGTACAGCATTCATGTGATTGACGTGATATTTTCTCAAACTTATCAGCACACAAGTTCTACAGTCGACATAGTAGTGGCTTCTTTCAATGCGAACAAAAGCGCTCTCTTGTGGACAATCTGGGTCAACTCTACAGTTTGAGTGATTTGCGGGAAAATAAAACGGTGCTACAGTTCATGTAAGTAAAGAAATAACTTTTGGTTAAGCCGCGTAATCGAGATTAACGTATCATATAGAGTCTATATTATTATATCGGTTTTTAAGTGGAATGATGTTTCATTTGAAGCACAATGTTGAATATCGTTACCTAATTTTATATTAGAATTAATTGATGAAATTCATGTTTTAAAATGTAAGATACGTTGTAATTACAGTAGAACATAGTTAACTCAGATTTACCTCGAGTTAGCCGTGAATTCGAGTTAACCGTGGTTTTATAAGACTAACTTATGAGATATGGGACTTCGTAATCACCTTGAGTTCACGAGTGATTCGAGTTATCCATGCTCGAGTTAACGAGATTCTACTGTAATTGATTCGTTGAGTGAAAACGCACTATTAGTTTGGGGATAATGAAGGTTGTCCCGGTTGGTTACTTAGAATATAACCCTTCAACTTCTATGGCTTTTCCTTTGTTTCAGAGACAACAAATTCTCAGTCTCTCTTTCAGAAGACACGTTACAGTATTTACTCCGATTTCTTAAGGTAATTGATTTATAGATATAATAAAGATATTTAATTTTATAAAGATATAATTTAAAAAAGCGCGTAAATATTCAACCACAAATATGGAATTAACTCTTGAGTTATATATATTTGTTTGAATGTATTCAAAATAAATGTAGAAAATGAATATCTAGATATTTAAATAGATATTATCTATACTTTTTGACACAATTTTGGTTGCAATGCTTATGGTAATCAGTGATTGTCTTAATATTAATGGCAGCATGATGACTGTACGCTTCTCCTGCAAATGTTCAACAACCACATGCACGTCAATAGTGAGTATAAATGTTTCGAATTTGTAGATCTAGTTTAATGCTTCAAACAATTAAAGCTCGCTTTTAAATTTAAGGATAAATTTGATGAGATAAGATCAGCATCAATCTAACGTCTGTATATTATATTTTTTTCAGCGCTGCTGATCTTATTTTAGCTTGTGCTAAAATACTTAAAATACTTAAAGAAATGTTTTATGCCTTCACTGTATGGGCCAATTTCACAGTCTGAGTCTAGAGTAGGTTTCAATGTTATAATATTTGGTAACCCAGTCTAGACTAAGGTTTTGACCTTCGCCCTAATAATATAGGCTAATTGTTTTGTGTTCGTCATCTATATTTCCTCAAGAAATACCTATTTATTGTGTTCATAGTTCGCGGTACATGTGTGAGTCAAGATCTGTTTCAACACGAGGACCGCCACTTGGAAGGACTCGAGCCCGCGTCCAGGCCTGGCACACCCGAGAACCGGTAATTTTAGCGCAGTTATTCACATTTCATATATTTGAACGTTAAGAAGGCAGATTTGGTTCTGTTGGTACTTTAATTGACTATTCAATGTTGCATAGTATCAGTTTGTGTTGGTTTGGGTCGAAGTCGACAGCTATAAGTTACTTTACATTTAGATTATAAATTTTATTTTCATCTGGGGCATTTGTTACATTTTCTTTAAAAGGAATCTGAATACTGTTATGCAATATGAGATATTTCTTAATTTTCTTCGAACGATGAAAGAACAAATTTTTGATTACCATGTTAAGAGAACTCTTTGTCATGAAGAATTTCGATTTGTTGCAGTGTGATTATAGACCAAGTGACGTTAAGTTCATTACAAGAAAGTATTTCTAAGGTGCGAAAGAGCATACCAACTATACCTTCGGTGTGCTTTTATACCTTCCTCAATACCTACCAGGGGTAAGTAAACGTACAAGTTTGTGTTTTATTGAATGAATCACGAATATGAAAAATTTTATCGATAGGCAAACCTTATGGAATTTCAAAATATGCTATAGAATATGAATTTAATTTAGCATGATTAGAAGCTTCATTGATGTTATTGTTCAACAGTATCACAATCATATCACAAGAAAAAAAAACAGTTTATTTCTAAAGCTTTTTATTTAATCCACCAATTTTAATTTTGTTTCCAGGCTATGCAATGCAGATTTCTCAAACAACGATTCCATGTTGGCCGGTGCTTTTGAAGATTCAACTATCAGATTATGGCATTTAGATAACCAATCAAAAGACAATGATAAGCCACCTGATGGTTCTTCTAACCAATCAGAACAACCAAGCAACGAAGTGAATATAAGTCATGTGCATTTATCCGGTGACCACGTAGAAGATGTTCAAACAAAAAATAGGTAATTATAAACAGGTGTTATTTTCAAGTTGCATCGTTGCATTGAATGTGATAGGAAGTTTATTTGTCTTTATGAAAATAGTTTCAATTTATTCAACTTATTATATTATATTTGTCAACCATATAATAAGTTGTATGTGGTGTATGTAAGATATCAGTTGACGATATTGACAATTGTTCTAAACGCATTGTATACGCATTGTATACAAATTCTATACGCATTGTTCCTCTGATTTCCAGTCAACCTAGTACGGCAGCAGACGGGAGTCAAGTATTAAGGGGTCATTCGGGCAGCGTATATTCTGTTTGCTTTACTCCGGATAATGGATATCTGCTATCAGGGTCTGAGGATACCACAGGTATTTATATTTCGAAAGCCACTTAGATTTCTTCATTTAAGGAAATGAAGTACCGAAATTTGATTAGAAACATGATACTGTATGTTATAAACAGAGGCAATGAATGTGATTCAACACTAATTTATCCAAAGCATTCCTTAAAATATAATAAAAATCAAATATTTCATAAATAATTAACGCAAATAAACACTAACAAGGGCATCAAAGTCTGCTTTTAATGCTGATAGACTTTGCATGTACAAATGTAGTGTTAACATGTTGATGGTTTGCTATTTATAGTTTTCGATCTGTTTCAGTTCGTATGTGGGACGTACATAAGCAATCAAACGGAGTCTGCTATCGCGGACACAGCTATCCTGTCTGGGCTGTTGATGCTAGGTAATGTCAACTTTGGCTAATGATAATTAATGTTTTACCTCTTGATTTCCAAGACAGCATATATTTGATGCATTTAGAGTGATGCTAAGCTATTTGTATTGGGTTGAAGTCCAATATAATTAAAAACCGTTAAGAACATTTGACACGGCATTTAACACGACGCTCGGGACGTGCACGTGTATGTACATGTATGTATAATCAACAATGGATTTTCTCACCATTATTTTGCCAATCTTATCAATTAACCGAAATATTATATTACAAATTTACAATTATTTAATTTTTGCTTCATTTTCCAATATATGTTCTTAGTCCGGTTGGCGGTTGCTTTGCCTCGTGTTCAAAGGACCGCTGTGCCCGAATCTGGAGTTACGACCGCGTCTTCCCAATTCAGACATTAGTGGGTCATACAGCTGATGTCGATGTAAGTCGAGAAAAATCCAGAGAGCTATCCAGTTTGATTAAATTAAGTGTTGATGAAATTTATTATGTATATGTGACGTCGGAAGCTAAAGCGTGATCAATTAAACCTTCAACGTTAGACAGATTGAGTGTTATTCAACGTCCATTTCAAAATTATGGTCACAAGAATGGATGTATCTATTTATCCCCCGTGAAAACGAGGGGATATAGGGTTGAGCTTGTCCGTCTGTCCGTCCGTCTGTCCGTCCGTCTGTCTGTCCGTCTGTCTGTCTGTCTGTCCCGCTTGATATAGGGTACTTTGTGCACGCGAGTTTGGTATGAAGAAGTTGAGCTAGAGCTTTCAAATTTTATACACGCATAAACCAAGGTCTGAAGTCGTGCCTCGTTAAAATTTTATCTCGATCGGTTGAAAGTTGTCGATTCTAGAGCACTTTAAAAATTGTCGATTTTAAACTTTTTTTCATATGCCAAGCACTTTGTGCATGCGAGTTTGGTCTGAAGCAATTGAGCTAGAGCTTTCAAATGTTATACACGTATAAACCAATGTCTGAAGTCGTGCCTCGTCAAGGTTTTATCTCGATCGGTTGAAAATTGTCGATTCTGGAACACTTTAAAAATTGTCGAT
>LQRL01115584.1:19998-55437 GCA_001703475.1 Hydroides elegans
ATAAATTGTATATTTGAGCTAAGACCTTGAATTATTATTTGCATTGTCCTGAGGGGATATATAGATTTTCACACATTTTTGTATGAATTATACACATAATTATATGTTGAATATGGCCTTAGATAAGACATGTGCTGTTTGATAAGATATGCATGCTTTATTTCAAGGTATTAGACCATGCTGCACAAAATTGTTTGTTAATATTAAGATGAGTGCCGTTAAGAAATATTCCTAACTGAGTTGTAAAAATGACTTTGCTATAAAATAAAGACGGTCCTCTCGAATTCATAGTTTTGATTCCGAAACATTGTAAACTGCCATTCCACGCTCGGAAGTTAGTCTGTTTTATTTTTTACCATGGTCCAGTGCATTGATCACACTGCATAATCAAATGTATGATTAAATAAATGAAATAAAAACCATATGAAGGGAGTGTCAATCATGGTTTGGATCTACTTAACTAAATAATCTTTTGATATAGTTATATGATAGAAAGGAAAACCAAAAGTGGAGTTATTCAGATTTTTAAAATTAAAATTCATAAATGATAGCAGTTAATATTATACCGCTAAAGTGTTAAAACGAATAGTTGAGTGTTATTCATTGATGATTTGAACCAACAAAACGTCTTTGAGGAGTCCTTTATCATACTGCATCGAGTTAACAAGTCAGATAAAATCGGTCAACCCTTATACTCGGCTGCGAATGGAAACAATCCAATATTTGTTTTAATTGATTCACCTCGTTTTTTTATCCTTTAAAAGATGTACGTGACCACTCTGTTACTATCATTAGCTTCAAATCAATAAATTGAAAAAGCCCTATATTATATTTGAGCGGTCTTAAAAGCGGTCATACATAAAAGCGATAACAATTTACACCAGTGGGTCAGTATCTTTAGGCGTTCTTATTATTGCACCGGCCTTGTGATGAAAGATTGAGGAAAACACTTATCTCATATCTTGCATCTTAACGTACTTATGTGAAGTGATAGCAACACTTGCACTCGCATATCAACAAGCAGTCTCAAGGATGCTAAGATTATTTATACACCGTGTCTCGATATCCTATTAATAATTTACATGATCCTCAATCACATGATTTAAAGCAACCCCAATCACAATGTATAAGACCATACCTATGAGACCATGCACAAAATTGTTGGTTCGACGCCGCTGCGTTGGCGCGAGGTGGAATCTCTTGATTTTTACCGTGATTGTGTCACGTGATTATATGGAATATTTGATAATAGGAATAAACTTGGGCTTTGATATCGAAGAGTCCTTTGATCGACATTCGTTTGATTATAATGAAGTTGACTTGGTGGATTGGAATATATATATTTTTCTTTTGTTGTTCAAATAACATAAATTTATTAAATATTTCCTTGAAATGAAACTTTGAATATGGATAAATTATTTAGATATTTTGTCATTTTTCACTATCACCATAGATAAGAGGCATGCATGTGCAAGAAAACTTAAAATCTGATTAGTTTGTATTCATATACGAAAACTTCCGTGCATAATACTGAATGGAGGTTTGTGTTTAAAAAAATACTTATTAAGTATTGTAAATTTAATATTTCGATTTTTCATGTGATTTTCTGTTGTAAATTTTGCTTATATTTCATATCAAATTTCCATTTTTTTCATGAATCGTGGATCACGAGTCATGTGGCTCATTCATAATAGAACTGCAAAAAAGGACTTCAGCCCCTTTATGCACGGTCCTCCTAAATATGTAGTTTTTCATCATCATTTTCAGTAAAAAAAACACACACACACACAAAACGCTTTAAGTATGATCTATCGTTCAAAAAGGTGTACAATTATAGAAATCAGATTCTAAAAATGAATATATAGTTTCATACATAGCTCATCGCAAGTGATGAGTGGTGCTACCAAAACAACGAAGTTATGTATTAAAATATGTGTATGATAACATTGTTTTGGATAAATATCAAATAGAATAACAAAAATATATTTTAAAAACTTTTATTTCATTCAGAGAAATAGATGATCCTCCTCGTCATATTAATCGACAGAAAACCTGTTAAGGTAAATCGCGGATGATTAAATCAATCAAAATATCACATATCGAATAAGCAATAAAGAACTGTTATTAACCTTGCTTGGATAATACATCGCGTTAAGATATTCATTCAATATAATTATAATAGAAAACGCTCCATTATTACAAAATGGCGGAATTTAGATCACAGCGCACTAATCAATCCATATTTATCCCAGAACTTCTTTAACACCCACCGATCGCTACACTTATCTACACAGTTTAATGGATTAAAAAAAAACGGAACAAAAACAGAATAGAATTAATTTTAAATAAGCAATGTAATTTCATTTTTACTTCAAACAAAATATTGAGCGGGTATTGCGGTACCAGCTTATCGTTATTATCATCACATGATGCGGGTAATCTAAATGAGATGTAAACAAATAATTTTAGTCGATAATAAAGAACAAATACACATATATTTATGAACAAAATGAATTGTAATTGATGTTCTATGTTCAACTTAAGCTGTATGCATGAAACTGAATATATATAACCTCAGTCATGCTATCCATTGTACCAATAATTGTGTTCTTTCATTATCGCTCATTCCCTTAGAATAATTCAAAATCGAATATTTTCATGTAAAAAAAGAAGAGTAAATACAATATTCAGATTCATCGACATAGATTCAAATTCTAATAAGGGAAAACGATCCGATGTGCTCACTATCTGCTTAGTGGGATATAAGCATTTCAAACAAGCCACCACAAACAGTCGATATAACATTGTGTAGCCTCATTGATATTAACAACAGTATTTGAAAACGAATTGCAGTCTCTTTGTCATCACTTAGCGAATTCAAAGCATATCAGTCTTATCAATGTCATTCTAAAATCGGACCTTTGGAGATACTAATCACAAACGAGCACCACAGCACTATTCTTAGAGTCATAGTCCTCCTCTGTTACATCATCTTCATCGTCTGGACTTCCGGTTAGACAACGATTAAGCGCTTCATCTGCTGCAAGTTGGTATTCTTCTACTGGCTGTGTCTCGCAATAGATTCCGGCTTCGGCATCAACGCCATCCTGTGGGTTTCCATTTGAGTCTGTTAAAACGCGGATTCCAAATTGATTGGTGCCGTTCAGTATCGATAAAACATACTCATTCGTCAAATCGGGCGATATCTGAGAAAACCTACAGTTTTTACCACCGGTGAGCTGGTTAACGATTACGTCTGTTTCGTCGGTGTAGTCTTCGCATCCATCAAACCAGGTACCAGACGATCTGAATTGCAAACAAACAAAAGGTTTGTTGCTAGAAGGACAGTCATTATGATAGCCATACTGTAATCCCGGTGCGATATCTAGTTCTGAGCTCTCATATGTTCCAACTCGACTAAGTGCCCGAAATGCAGTGCTTGAATAGTCGCCTGTCACTGCAACTTTTATATAACAAGCCACTGTTTCACGTGATCCGTCTTCTGGATAGAAATCTTCGAGTATGTTTCTGTTTCTCTGTAACGCGTCATCACTACCACAGGTTGGTTGCTGAAAATAATCGTCTACACTGGTTTGCTCGCATATATCATCAGATACATAATAATCCTGGTAAAACCAGAAGTGGGTTTCAGTCGGCTCCGCAGCACTGCAAGTCTCAGAATCATAAATGTCGCTAGTAGAATCATAAGAATTTGGACGGTAGAATATCCCTTGATCAGTAGTTTCGGCCAACGATAGAGATAATTGGGAGTATATGGCCAGATCATCAGTAGAATAATCTAAAGCATATAAATAGTTTTGTGTGTCATCGTCATCATCATATTCATCTTTTGATGCTGGATGGCAATAATCTTGTTCATTCGAGCACTCAACCTCTATAATCGCATGTATTTGAGGATCTTCTTGGTTAATCTGACATTCCGAGAGCATACAATACTCCCCTTCACTAACTTCACAGTAAGGACAGGGGATGTCGTAGAGGAAATAATTACTATTTTTTTGGACCACTACTTTAGGATTATCTGAGGGTCGTATTTGGGTTTTATCCTCACCATTATGATCAAAAATGCGAATCTTGGTGTAGCATAAATCGTCTGTTATTTGCATATCATAATTTACCCAAGCATCGTCATAGTTCCTGTAATCGGCCCTTACGCCTGTCCTGAACATTATATTGTCTGATCGGCGCATCGATTTCGTTGATTTATGATTCCATTTCTTATTGAATGATTCACGCTCGAGTGTTTCCAGTTCAACCCACTGGCCAGTAAAACCTTCCATCGACCATAGACTTATATTAGCTTTAGTTTTAGAATCTAAAACTGCCGCGGTATCGAAATACCTTGGCAACAGCTTATTTCCTGAATCATCCCTAAATTTCATTAGAAACATGCCATAGGTCGCAATAGGATAAGGGATGCCCATTTCATTTATGTAGCTGAACTCACCAGGGGATGCTTTGATGTCTTCAAGATTTCTAGGGTCAGCTACAGCTACTCTACTTTCAACTGTCCCTGTATAAAGCGCACCTGATTCATCATAAAAGGAATTAGCTGGAATGTGAATCTCACCAAAAGATGTGTCTTGATTTAGTGCTTTCAGTGGGATGACAACATCAGATGCCGAGTCTGAGTAGGTGGAATTTTGCATGGTCTGCATTAATACGCTTACCCTTTTAGTAGTTAGTTCCTGTCCCGGCAATGGTTTTGGAATATGAATGACTTTGACGGCATCCGCTAAGATATTGTATGTGGTGTCCTTAAACGTTGCAACTACCCTACTGTAATTCTGAGCAACAAAGAATTCAAATTTACCATATGAATCAGTTACTGCTACTTGGGAACCATTTATATAAATTGAACCCCTAGACAGTAATGTTTTTCCATCAACTGATTTAGCCGTACCCACTATCTTAACTGATCCCACAGGACACATTGTACACCCACACTTGCTTACGGTAAAAATTCTTTTGATATAGAGTCCATCTTCACAAACAACATCAAACGTTTCGTATTGTGTTGGAGCGCAGCAGTAGGTGGAGCCCTCCGAACATCTCCCGTCGTCTACCTCGCCATCTCCTCTGCATGGGTCTTCACTGCATTTTCCAACATCAATGATGTTTCCACCTTCGTAGATGCATTCTTCCGGAAGCGTGATTTCGTTTGGCAGGGGGTGTTCATTGCAGAAAGAACCCTGGTCATCTGATAACATAAACAATTGTAATATTTTCAATATAATTTATTGATGATCGAATTTTAATCAATATATAAGTCATTTTCCAAAATACAAAATGGTTTTATCGTCTTACGATACAAATGACTCCGTACATATGATACTACTTTAATTATTTCTGTTTTCGAAAAAGGACTATAAACATAAGATATCTTCATTTAGCAAGGTTTTGTGGAATTTCACCACTGCATTTATAAAGATTTATATAAAAAGTTAAATTTTGTCAAATAACATGGATTTTATTGACGTAACATTCTTTAATAAAACAAATATAGGACCATATCTTGAGTTATAAAATCTTAATTCTGAAAATAAATGCTTATATTGTCAAAAGCATTATACCTCCAACTTGCAGCTCTGCTGTCTCGGAATACTTCGAACTATAGTCGTTGCTTGCTCTGCACCTATAGAGACCGGCATCATCCTTTTGAAGATTATCGAGCACCAGTAGACCGTCTGTGTGTTTTGAAATGAATCCACCGTCTTTTTCCCTTAAAATGTAGATATTAAATTTCTGCATTTGTTTAAAAATGTTCTTTCATTAAAATTCATCTTTTTAAAATTAACATTTTTGATTTTAAAACAAAGCTGCAAAATTCTCTTATAATGTAAGCTAGTCACGTGATATTAATACGGCAACGCTTAATCGGTCTTCCTTACGGTCAATATGTTAAATTATTTGCAAAGATTACATCCAATTATGCTTATGTATTTACCATTCATAGTAGTCGGGAGGTGGACTTCCACTTGCGTTGCAGCAAAATGTTACTGATTCTCCTACAAGGCGAACCTTATCCGACGGATGTTCCTCGATGTTTATGCTCACTGAATTGTAAAATATAACATTATACATTGTTAAATCAGCTACTCTTTTCATGTACATTAAGAATACAGCTTAACTGTGCTGTAAAAATATAGAGCTTATTATAAAAACCGTCATCTACCATGTTCATATTTTCCAAGAAAATACATTAAAAATAATACAGTCACCCGTTCATTGCCATAAAGCTTATATCTTTATCTTGACAATTATTTTAGTTTAAAATTGATTTCTTACCTATTTCCTGCATATAAATAGTTTCGCTTGTGCTGCTCACAGAATGATGTGAGTCAACATAGCCCGCCTTTGTTGCTATGAATGTTGATCCGACACAACCGCCTTGGACTGAAAATGTACCGTCGTTTGCCGAAGTGGTTATCGCCACTGTCGGGGCCCAGCTGTCCGCAATGACTGCGTTGTCGATTGGGAGATTCATAGAGTCGCGAACGATGCCGTTGACGGTCGTCGAACAAACGCATCTTAAGCAGTCCGGCATTTCCGCAGTTCCACCAGGAGGGCATGGATTCCCACATTCTGAAAACAAATCTTTCTCTTAAAAAACGACAATTTGGAGTCGAACTGTATTAATGTAATTATTGAATATCTTTTTACACATCTAGAATCCATCATTCTAAACATCTATTTGAATATTTCAATCTTTATTTAAATAGTTTCAAATACGTGTTTGATGCGTACCTGGACATGCATGCTCATTGCAGCCACGCGTATCTGTTTCCTCCCCTGGGCATTCTATGTCATCTGCATCCATGTTGCAAGTTCGAGTTCTCAACTGGGTTCCATTTCCACAAGTAACTGTGCAATCGGTCCATCCTGACCAATGCGACCATTCTCCATATTCTATAATAAAAAGACCGAAAGATATATTAATATCTGCATGTGATTAGCTGCGCTAGATAAATCTTTGTGATCACCACGTGTCGCGAAGCAAATTGGGGATCCTTGCTGTTCTGTTATTCATTAATATACCTGATTCATTCATTTATTTATTGTTTTTGATTTGAATTAAACTATTTACACAATCTAGGGTCTTGGCTCCTGATTTTGTCCTTTTGTATGTGGTTGTGCTTATTTTAACACTACTTAAAATGATATCTTTTGTTTGCATTCTGCCACTTACGTAAATGAATTGCATACTTCGGTATGTGAGCGATGTTAGAGAATACTAATTAGTGTTTGTGATCATCTCTCGATTTGTACCACAAACAAAAGCGATAATAGGCTATTTTCAGCTTTATTAGTCAATTAAAAAGTCTGAATGGAGAAACGTTGACTATTCAATGGTTTTTTACGCAAGTTTTGGTAAAAAGTAAACGATTTCAGGACGTGTGATTAGCTCTCAATAATCTGATTTACCTACTCTCTTTATATTTTGATTTGTTTTGAAAATTTATGGAAAAAGAATAATCTATTATATCGTTATAAAGAGAACTCTTGGATGCCCACATCCTCATGAGGTTTATTTGTACAAGTCTTAGCTCTCATGATTTCGTCAATACAATATAAATGTAGTTTATCCGGCAAAAATCTTTGACGAGACCACCATTGTAAAAAAAATATAACTGTTTTATCCAAAATATGTCTGATTAGTGATTAAGAGCTCTACTTAATATTTATCATGTTTCCCATGAATATATGTTTAATACTATCTCTATCAAAATCATCTGAATAAATTTATAGCTTGATTTAGACCATGGTTATAATAGCTGATATGCAAGTATAATTATCTGTTATAACCAAGCGTGATTAAAAATTGCGCAATTCGTGGCACAGTGTCTTTGGACAGTCTTGTGTTAGAATTTAGGTGATATAAATAAGCTTTTGAATACTATTTAGCAGAGTTACTGAAACATAATCGCAATAATTGTACAATAGAATCAAACTGAATTCCATCGGTATCAATATCAGTTAAGAGTCTATCCTAGTGCATGATTTTACTGACCTGGATATGGACATCGATGTTCGTTACATGGCTCGACCTGCTCTTCACTTCCCACACAATATGTTGGATCGGCAACGCATTCGCGGGATCGTTCCCTGTATCCACCGCCACATGTCGCATCGCATTCACTCCATGCACTCCAACAGGACCATCCTACTGGTTCTGTGGTTGTAGCTGTAAAAGCGATTAAAAATAGAATACAAGGCATACATAGATAGTTAAGTGGGGGTTCAGCCATTGACCTTAAGATTACACATCATAGTATTCTATCGCTAAGATATAAACGCCCCTTATGAATTTCGTTTACACTTTACTTAGTTTCTGATATGCCTAGATTCAAATATATCTATGGTTTTCTTAGTCATTCTATTAGGCTGTTTTCAGTCCATTCAATTTTAATATATATAGTTTCTATATAACAAAAGAGATATATTGCTATTCATAATTCAGAACTAAT
Source organism: Hydroides elegans (assembly GCA_001703475.1). Lineage (NCBI taxonomy): Eukaryota > Metazoa > Annelida > Polychaeta > Sabellida > Serpulidae > Hydroides > Hydroides elegans. The sequence goes on from LQRL01115584.1 coordinate 28,488, forward strand.
AAATCATAGTATATACAAAACATATATAATATATATTTCATTTTCTATAGTCTTATAATTTGCTACTTTGGTTCGCCGTTGTCCAACATACATACAAGTAAATAAAGGAAACTAATTATTCATTTATTAACTTACATGTAAATTAACCGTGATTGCATGCCTTTTATAACTTACTAGGAATTGTTGATGTTGCTGTGGTGTAATCTGCCGAAGTTGTTGGGACATTTGTCGTTGATTCATTTGGCGATTCTTCATTACCCCCTTGATCTGTAAAAAAACAAAGCTGAGTTTGATACAACAACAATTATGTTTATATGGGACAAATCGTGAATACAACATCACTACTTTCCTTATAGTCTAACTAATCTATCACATTTGAATACATATGTATATCTTATTTTATAAACAAATTACCAATTTCTCCAGAAAGTGAATTTATTTGTTATTTAATTCGTTTCTTTCTATTTAAGAATATTGTAAGCATCTAACCATTTTTAACAGTACATCAAAGAAAAGAAACATGCAATTGTGAAATGAACCATGCAATGGTATCACAATTAAGAGTTTTTGGCTATAAAATGTATTTCGAATCAAATTCATGAACCAAATTTATATTTAACTCTCTCTGTAGATTTAAACATTCAACATTTAAACATTTCTAATTTTATTCTAGCGCTATATTACTCTATAGCTATAGCTATAACTGAATTATTATGTTATTTTATGACATTTTCATTTCTATTTTGATCGTTGATTTAATTTGTTCAACCCTGTTTTAATGTTTTACAATAACCTCGATAATAGTATTTCAAATATTGATTGATCTACTACGATCTTTTGATCGCTATGATATAAAACAGCATAAATTCTATGTGTATTTTGATTAAAAAACATTTTGTTTTAACATATATTGTCGCGTATCATCCATCAATTTTATGAAACATCCGTAATATCAAATTAAAATGATTAATTCATAAAATTGTATACTTCCTACCTGACGCCATTACTACAATGGCTGCAATCATCAGAAGTCCTACTACAGTTGCGACACCGATAGCAACACCAATGAAAACATAGCGTTTATTTGGTGAGCTTGATGATTTCACCGCAGCTTGTTTTATTTCAATCTTTGCATATTGTGGTGGATCCTCCACATATGGTAGTGATCGTTGGTTAGGTGCATTATTCACTTGACAAAGTGATTCGTAATGCGGATCATATGCATAACTTGGTTCTTTGTTCTCCATTTCGATTATGCATGTAAGTTATGCCTTCTTGGGGTTTTGGATCTCCTTTTATACACATACATCTCCGGGATGGGTTATTTTTGCAATAAATTAAGAATACTATTTATATTGTTTTTGTTGACAATGGTTGAGCTGGATTATATCAGCAAATTATATTTATCTATATTAATGATATATTTTTGAAAGGTACATGGTCAAGTAATGAAGTGGCCTGTCATGTTTTAGTACAATTAATAGCCCTATTGTACAAATTGACCCTCTCTATGATGTAATAAATCACATATTGCTGCTTCAATGCAGAAAATATGTTTGTTTAGTTATCTAGAGCTATTTTGATCCTTCTTCCGTGTTATAAAATACTTCCTTTTTGATAATACGAAAAATTACTGTCATATATTTATTTCCTGAAATAAGCCAGATAAATGTCACCTCTTACGGGTAATAAGTGATCAGATGAATGTGTCTTATCAGCCGCCTGTCCACTCAACAATGTTAGTAAGTGCAAGATACATTGTTCACGGTTAGCCTTGGTAAAACAGATAAGAAATAAAAAAAACAACATATTTTCACCGATAAGTAATTCCAAAGCCAAAAAAGACAAAGAAGCATGTTCATATTAAGTATATGGAGTATAATAATGCAACCTCATTTCAATTTTTAATTTGTAATATAATATGAAATTCTACCTTAGCAATTTTTAAACAATATTCAAATGGTAACGTCGTTATACATATAAATACCTATTTAGTGACATTATTACAACTATAAATTAGGAAGAAAATGTCGTTCTGCGACTGTACTAATATAATTATTTCTATTTATTATTTAATCAAAACTGGACAAATATTTAGCGTTTTAAAAAGATTTATTATTGCAAAAGTAAATACAAATTTCGAATCTAACATATGAGTAAATTATGTTGACCTATTAGTTTTTGAAATCCTTTATTTCATAACCCACTAAACCTTTAGATTTTGTTATAATTGAATTCCTAGGTCTATGTTTCGTCTGTCAACAGCTTTAAAACGTTTGATTAGATTATATTGATTCATGGTTTTTAGGGGATAAACTTCATAGCTGTCAAAATGGGACATATGTAACTGTAATAAATATTTTCATAAACTTTGATTGTGTGAAAGTCATATAGAAAAAACGTTTCTTTTGTAACGTTAGTTCACATCCGCCTATACAGGTTCAGTTGTAAATTGTTTTAACTTGAAGACCATATTTAGACAATCTCAATCCAGTAAGGTCACATCATATGTAGCCTTTGGTTCTAAAAGATAACTCAATGACACAAGTGATAATTATATCAAACGCAATTTGCTATCGAATCAAGTCAAGGTCTTACTTATAGCATCGTCGAAATATTTGTTTATCATCCCCATTTAACAAAATACCGGTTGGTTGATTGTCATTGAAAAGCAAAAGTATTTTTTTTTGCATAACAATTTGATTCAAAGTTACAAATGCCAATTATATTGAACATTCGTACATGAAGGACAACCAATGTAACATCTCAAAGTATAACAAACAAAATTATCACACTTTAAGCATTTTTTTTATTATTTCCAAGCTAACTAAGCTATTCCTTTTACAAGCTTAGAGCAGAAAAAGTATGCTAGATATATACAAATTGTCAATAATATTTAACAAATATCAGTTTGTCGTTCTATTACAAACATTTATAGAAATAAATATTTTTTTTCATTTAAAACTGTTATCTACAAATCTCAAAGAAAAATAGAATATGGTATTAAATACATTTTAATAACGTTACATCTTTTGGGATGAGCTTCTTCTATGCCGGTTAAATTATACCCGTAATTAGTAGATAGTGAATACTTAAGTAAAGAGGAAAATTTTACACCACATAGAAACATGTTTCATCTGGTGAGCCGCTTACTGGACAATAGCTTATTTAGCACTCATGACTGCCATAACCTATATTCAGAAACAGAAAATTCCTGATTATGTGATATCACTTCCTTGTTTTCTATAAATAAATAGCAAAATACGGTCAAGTACTTTTTCCACACCTGAAAGCCATTTGGGGACCAGTTCACATAAATGCTTATTCAAGAATATGTATTTGGTATTGCGCATATTTTGACATATCAAATAGTTATTTGCACATATATATATAATACATGCATTCAGCTTAGTTAATTTGAATATAAATTTATGAATGGGTGGGGGGGGGGTTAAAATGATATAAATAGGGCAAAGCTATTCAAAACTATTTAAAACACAATAGTTGTAATGGAGTATTACAAAGTTACATAATTTAATTCACATTGACATCAACATTGAACCGTTGAACCATAAATTATATGAGATGTACAAACGTTAAAACTTACAATAAATCGATACATAAGAAGCTTCACATTCTATATCAATTTGATTGTTGTGACATATTTGCAAAATGAGGAGAAACTCGGTGTTCTAACGTTCAACCGTTCAATGCGAAGGGTAGTCAAGAACGTATAGTAATTGTTTGTTGAATTATGACGGAATTGCAAATTTTGCTTATGACGCAACAAACAGTTTAGGATTGTGTCACTTGTTTCTGCGTCTTTAGTAAATAGTATATGCCCGTCGACATTTTATTAGTAAGCATTAAATTACACGATTACATATGCGTTTACAACCATTTTGTGCCGTTGAACGGTAGATCATGCGAGATGTGCAACCGTTCAAACTTGCATTTAATCGATATTTGGCATTAATCAACTTTGAACTGTTGAACCCTACTGCAGCGCATTGAACGTTTCAAATCTTTGGACATGATTGAAGTTTTACACAATTAATTCTTTCAATCAACAAAATATCTACAGATAAATTTATAATGAGAAGAATAGTCTCATGAGTTAATATACAGATTATCTCAATGAATGATGATAAGAGGATGAACTTATTCAGGGGATATAATTCTGATGACTTCGCATCCCTAATTGCATATCGTATTTAATTCATCAACTCATAAAGAATATAAGAAATGTTGATCATTAATATTTGTTACGTTTTCTTTTATTCAGGATTTCTTATTTCCTTTTATTGGAATGGACAAAGAGTCTGCACTTTTATTATAGCTCGTTTAATTATATTGAATTTTAGACATGTGACATAGCTCATATTACATATTGCAGCTAATTTCTATTATTTTAAAAGAACTTATTGTATAATCCAAGTGTTATAGCTATCAGTGAATGCTGCTTTTGAACTGTTCGTTTACAGGTTGTAATTGGGCATTTCATATATATTATTATACATATCTATCAATTACAAAATATGCATTTAACAAAAAAAATATATTCTTCAATATTCAAAATGTCGTCCGTAAATGAAAACTCCTAGCCAAATTTATTTGTGATATGAAATAATGTAATAAGTCATGCATATTGTAAAATAAAACATAAGTAAACATACATAGAATGCAAACATATTTGAATAGTCGCTATACTAAGGCATCACACGTCTTTCCCAAATTAATGCCAAATATCAATATATAATCCCATCATATTTCTTCCCGTTACTGCTAGACTTTTTCCTTACTTATGGAACAAAACTGTTTATCTCTTAGGTCTCCAGTCATCATGTAAACACTAAGTGTGTTGTTGCAAAATAATATATATAAGAGTGCACACCGCAAAAACAATACTAAATAATTAGATGGTGATGACCAGGCTTATAAATAACAGTTAAAAATCAAGGCAAGCTGTCTTAAGTGATATGGAAAAACCTCCTAAGTGCCAAATTCACACTTTTGAGTAAATAGGCAAAAAGGTTTACTTTTAAGGATTAAGCATACGAAATATATACACATTGGATCTCCTCGCCTTCTAAGTATACTAGTAAAGGCGCCCTTATACGCAATTATTTTTCGGTGACGCCCGTCACGTGACGTCACAAATAGACTTACAAATGAACATAAAGTGTATATGGAAAAAACCTCCTATGAATCCTCATGATTATCCATATGAAACTTTTAGCATATAAACACATTGTAATGGCTGTCTTATATTATTGAAAAATATTTATTTCCTAAACTCTCATGTTGTCTCCCTTCAATTCCTTAAAATGCCTACTATATTTCTAAACTCTTAACATTTATAGTCAATGGTATGTTTTTACTTCTTTTCATTATAAAACAGTTTTTACTTAAACTATTTGACAAATAACGATTTGTTACCATGTTTGATTTGTATACGACCAAAACTTCGAACTTTCTTTTCTGCTGTTTTGCTCATTCTCTTATTCAATGGGGCTTTGCCGAAACTGATTAATTATAATATAATATATATAATTAGGTATGTTCGTAAAAATATATCACACAGTCTAGAAACATTCGTGTATAACAGATGGAGGATTATAATTCATAATCTGTGTTATTATTTTTTTCTGAAATTAAGTCAAATAGCAAAACTGTGAAGTGAAACACGAATCCGTATGTCTCTTTTTTCCAAAACAATATACACCAAAAATTCGGTGGTGTGTTTTCTTGAGGTCATAGCATAAGATAAAATTAGCAAGGTTGATATTTAAAAAAGGCATTAACATTAAAAAGTAGTTTTTTGTTGTTCAAGTCACACGAAACGATTTGATGACAGGTCACAACGCATATGAGTCAAAAGGTGAAATCAGACTTTTTCAAAACTAAAGAAATAAGTTTTTAAATTTCTATTTGAATATAAGATGTGTGTTTTAATTGAATGATATCATTATCGTCTCCCATATAAAATGATTTAACAAAAAAGAAATGTGCACTGTTATTAAAAAAAAATTCTAAGAATTCTTATAGTTTTGGTAAAATTCCTAAAAACATGTTTAAGGAATCGTCAAATAATTCCTCGATTTGAGTAATTTTTCGCTAGTAGATATGTTTAAATATGTTGGTTTAAAATTGTCATACATGAATAAATTCATTATAAAACAAAAACCATTTATGTTAGCAAGCCCTTTTAAATTTAAAGTTGTCAACTAAAGCTAGGTAATTGTCAAATCCTTGACATTCATGTTTGTTTGTATTCAAAAAACACGTTTCATTAGCCACAAATATAATCTTTCACTTTACCAATATTACGTCATGTAAAACGAGCGGTTTTATTTGACGCTGTACTTAGGAGGTTTTACCATAGATTACCTAGTCATTTTTTGCTATAGGAGGTTTTGCCATATCGCAATACATATATTTAGGAGAGTGACCCGCGGTTTTTATGGATATAATAGACTGGGGTAAACCTCCCAAGTCCATTAAAACCGAAATTAATATTTTCATCAAAATGCGACAGGTATTTCCATATCACTGTAGCTGTGTACTCTGTCGTTGGTTAGTTGTGTACATACGTACATTTAATGAAATTAAATTATTTTATAGCAAATAACATTTCAATATAATCAGAAAGCTATATTTCGTGCCTTACTTTGAATTAAATATAATACATGATGATACTGTTGTCTTGCAATATAACTAATGGAAGTCTTAGCGTTATGAGAACCCTGCTGCCAACTTCGCTGTTTAAACTTGCACATTTGCATTCTTTTTCTGAAATATTATTCACAAAATCCTGTTGTTTTATTTTGGAATCAGCCATAAACGGTTTAAACGATTTGTTTATGTTGACGGTTCACTAAAACTGGGAACAGGACAATTCCCCCCTGGATGATTCCCCTGGACAATCCCCCGAGAACTCCCCACTGGACTATTCCCCCAAAAGAATACCCCCACTCCTATTGCGCAATGCCACCCGCCGGGGGCATTTTATTCACAAAGTTTGAAAAAAGGATTAAAAACATTATTAAACTTAATTGACACAATGAAAGGGTACAATGTTCGAGCATTTTGCCTTAATATTAATCTTTAATGAGAAGATCGACGATGCGTCTTTTGTATATTAGTTAAAATATAGTTCAAGGTGTGTGGGGGGGGGTATTTGCTATGGATTTAGTCGCCTCTCAGATGTTATACCGTTATTGATTGCTTAATGCATATTCTTTGTCAGTATAAGAGTAAAGTTTTTTCTCTGAAAGGGTTAAATGCTAATAAAACTATAATATAGATTATATTTTGAAAAAAATCTTATCTTCTGATATAAATCACTGACGTATGCGATTATTTAGTATGTATACCTTTCGAGTCCGCTAGCAAAGGAGTCTACGAAACCAGAACATGTCAAACGGTTTACCTGTTCAGTTGTGCGTGACTGATCAGCCCAGAAAGAACTTGGTTGTGTTATTTGGTGCCCTTGATTAGGATACTAAATGCGTTTTATGCCGTTTTATCGAAATTTATCTATTAAGAATTTAGCTCTTTGGGTTCGAAATTGATTGTATTTTTCCGCATGTGTTGGAAAGGGTGATCATACGGTAGTTCGATAAATCACTGTTTTCGCCCTTGTTGATGTTGGTGGTAAGACTTGCTGGAGCACGGCGTTGACACGGTAAGCGTTTCATGATCACAAATGATATAGCATCGGGTCCGAGAAACGGGGAGTTACTGCAAAATGATACATTCTATTTTGTATTCTTGGATTTTATTTTCTGACGTTAGTTGTTAGTTGTTGAGGAATCTTTTCCATACCTAAGTAAAACATTCTCGTCGTCGAAAGGTGTCTGTTGTAAAGTTTATTCCTCCATGAGTCACACAACGAACCGTTACATAGGGATTTTAAATTGAATGAAGTCTCTAAAATATAAGCGTCACTAGTACGAAGGTTACATATCGTTGGCGAACGCAGAGTGCAAAGTTGAATGAAGTGGATTTCCATTTTATTCTTATCATTGATATTAAGATTTATCTGAAATGCATATATCCTATCCCTGATAGAACGAACAAAGGGTCAATCAAAATCGATTGTCATTTGTCCGCTATGACATCCACTGGTAAGCACAAAAGAAGATACAAATGTATATCTAAATGATGAAGAAGGTCACCAATCTAAATGTTTGTGTGCAACTGTGTCATAGTATCCTGTGGTATTGAAGTCGCGCCAAATATACTCGAACACAAATATTCTTAAAATACGACAATATAGAATTCCATAGCGTTTAAGGTATTTAAGAATAAGCCAACTTCATGTGTTTTATATATCATTTTTGTTATATCCAGTGAACAAAAATGATCGATAGAGGTTACTGAAAAGAAGACTTTTTGTACATTTTTTGCAGCGGCTATTGGACCACGTCTTGTCTGTCACGACCACTTATGACTCATTATTGTTTATGACTCCTTTTTAATCATGATTTATTTTACAAAATGTTATTTTTATCTAAATAAAGCTCTTATATAATTTCTATTTGTATACATCTAAAAATGTTGCCCCTATCAATGATGATAACGTGCTCGTAAAATAAACAAAATAATTAAATTTTAATGCAATAAAACAACTAATTGACAAAATCATCAACATTTTACGTTATTGTTAAACAGTCACCTTTAATTGAGTTCGTTTTGAAACTTCCTTTATGTACTAAAACATCAAATAGGACATGATTACATCATGGAAACTCGTTAAATGTTTATAGCATTTTCAGTCCCCGTTATGAAATTGCAAATGGAACCAGTTTGAACTTTGACTCGACTACATTTATTGCTTAGAATATGAAAAAAAATAAACTGAATTGCATCAATAAGTTTCTCATCCCCTTCCCTTAATTGAAAGAGAAAATAATATACTTACCAAAAACGTTGAATAACGGTCCATCCAAAAATGTTAATATTTGTAATTAAAGACCTGTTTTTTTTTTAAATTTTAATACAAAACTCATTCTAGAATTGTAGATGTTTGTATGAAAATGAAAGTAGCGCGTTGCTTAAGTAGCATATACTAAACATTCAACACTATCAAGCTATTAGAGACAAACACTTTTATGCAGTTAAAATTATTGATTTTTATGCAAGAATTGAGTCGATTTTTATTTCAAAAATAAAAACATAGTTCGAAGTTTCGTAACGATATTTCCTGGATTAATCTCTGGTGTCTCCTGAAAGAAAACATGCTGATATATCCCATGACTAAGTATTTGTATTAATAAAAAGTGACACAAACGCAAATCCTCAGGCAAGGACCATACATTTATTCAAAATAGTCAAATAATTTAATTAATTTCAATGAACCATCTTTTTTGAGGATTTTACCATGTTTTAATACAGTGGTAAATGACGTGTTTCTTTAATTACTTGAAAACTTATGCTTGCCTAATATTAGTCTTGTTCATAGAATCATGAAAGGAAAACATAAATTCGGTTTCTTGTTCCAATACCTCGCAACTATATATTCATTTCCAACCTATCCACCTCACAGCAATATGCGACTATTTAATCTTGACATTTTTTACTTTGAATTACCATATTTGCGTATTTACATGCTGGCAGGTTAGTTAATAAATTTACAAGCTGGCGTTTAGAATTCACATTGATTGCTAGATTGTTTTGATACCCTAAATGTAATGAGCTTTGTGGACTAACAAATAGTGTTGCGCAATACAATATCCTATATGTCCAATGTTCTTTCTCCTCATTAAAATTCTGATTAAATAGTTTATGATATAGTATTAAACATCATCTCCGATTGACTGACAAAAATGTAGATATGAATTACAATCGTTTTCATATATAATTAATGATAAACGTTGATTCATAAAATGAATAAAACAAACGCATTTATTTAAAACAAAAATGAAAAGATACTGGAATTTGAACAAGATTATAAATGCCTGCATAAAGCTGTTTATTTTACTTATTTTAGATTCACTCGAACTTAATTACCTGTTCGAAATAATAACGTTCAATGTTATGACGTGACTTCTTTATATGAAGTCACTTTTTAATGAAATAAACTAATAGAGGCGACGAAAAATAAACCTACATACATAAAATGCATATCTAAATTATAAAATTGGCATAAGATATTGTGATTGAAAAAAAATGTAAGGGATCAAAATATAAATGTAGTAAGTAAATAAGTGGATTTTACGTTTACGTCCAGAGAGAAAGGGTGTGTTCAAAAACTCTTTATAAATGAATAACATTTATTGTCTTAAGATACATTCACGTATCCTAACAATCCAAAAAACAGTTTCATCATATTAACTTCAGCTAGTATTCCTTCTATTACATACTGCTGCATCGATTCAAGCAAAAGTTATAAATCGATTATACAAACTGATAGATATAGCATATATATAAAACATGAGGTATTTTCATATTATAATTGCAACTTTGTTTCATGTTATTGTATCTCAACAATGTATTATAATACTAGTGAATTGCATAGATTTATAAGGTTATTATAAATAAACCAATGCACTATCAATGATACAACTGACTGTGTTTGTCGATCTATTTTGCCACTTTAAATGCCATATATTCCTACCGTTTGAACATTGATTAAATTTCATTCGAGTATTTATATTCTTCTCTTTCCAAAGGCTTAATTACTTACAAAAGCATAAAATCGAAAAGACACAATACGACATATATATTCAATCTATAGCCATTCAAATATTATCAAATAGTTGGAACACAGCTTGTATTCTGTATAAATGCTATTTTTCATTTCGTCCTATGCCTTAATCGTCGACTCGTTGGGTTAGGCTTTCGGAATAATCCCTTTAATCCCTATTAAACAAGTCAGTAGTGATTTGTTTGAGGAAACAAAACTAGATTAATCAAATAGGTAGATTTAATTTTTCATGAAGTGCATGAAACATGCATAAGTTTTATATGCATGGAAGTACAATAATCAAGGTAGAGGGAATTTCTGGTTTCAAAACCACAATTTGTTATGTGAATTGAAATAATTCATATAAATAAAAATCCGAGAATCTCTTTCACTGAGCTCAATTGAAGATGGGTAAGCTCGATACGAATTAAATAGAGAAGAATCAGATTTATTCAACAACGGTTTTAGTATATTTTGATGATGATTTTGTGTACACATTAGAGTTTATTACAATATAGATAAATAAAATATCATAAAGAAAAAATAAGGTTGAGTATAATATTGAATGCCTTTCCGGCATATCTAATCGTAATCAAACTGATTCACTTAGAATTTATTTATATCGGAATTGCTATAATATGTATGATGATAATAAGTTGATATTCATAAATCAGAGCCATGAAATAATCCAACATACAAGTTGAAAGGTACACGCTTAATATAAGGCAAAGAATTTGGTTTAATGAATTATTAATAACACGAATGATTTAATGTCCTACTTATCTGCTAGAAATTTACTAGCTGTAAAGGGTAACAGCATTAAAAGGCCTTAGTTGGTATTTATAAAAATGTATGCAACACAACTGCCTAAGCCAATAAACGTAAATAGGATTATGTCAACTGTATTAAGTTAATTTCTTTAAATGTTATTTCACTTCGTTAATCATAAAGCGACCTTGTAATTTGATCAATGCGTTTGATAAATGAAAAGCACTTTATCCACAATTATTACGTATTTTATATCCATACGATATGTGTATATCCTATAAATACTTATACACGCTTTCGCATATAAACGACAATTACAGTTTCTATGCATAAAGTGTTTGTTTCATAAATCCTATCGATTTCTGTCAAATCAGCCTTGTATCAATGCCCCATTTGTTGCACGACATGGAAACGCGATTTAAGTTGCACGCTCACTAAAGCGAATGGGAGTTAAAGCGAGGGGTTATCTATTTTAGATTTATAAATTTTTAATGACCAGTTCTCCTGACGAATAATAAGGTTAACTTCAATATTGCACACTATTAATAACGGATGTCTGATAATTATTGTGATATTTAAGGATTCCCATAAGGCTGTTGTGTTTGAGATACAGTTATTGTAGCTTTCACTTTTGTCGACATGAACTAGCATAGATAAAGTGGTACAAGAGATCTCTCGCAATAGCTCTCGAGATCTTTCTAGCTCTCGCCTTTGCTCCAGTGGGCACACACCTTTATAGTAAACAAACTAAGATATTAATGTGCGGTTCATGATAAATGTAAAATGTGAAGAAATAATTTAGTTATTATTTGATTTTTGTATACATGTTATAATCGTAATAAGATACTTTTGATATTAAACATTAATGGACAAATCCAAGAAACAAATATGATATTTGGATAATTAGAAAAATAGGATCATATGATTTATAACTATTGGTTGTATTCGATAACGGGATAAAAGCAAGTTTGGAAACGACATCTACACTCAAAAGCATTAAATACTCAATAAGTGTTATAAACGATACAGAGATGATAAGTTTAAGGTAAGTTTATGCATCATAAACAACTGGTTGATTTGCCCTTCACATTATCATTATCCTTATAAAGTAGATTATTGTGTAGCTTCGGTTATTTGTCAAGAATGCAATATTAGATAAAAACGTCTTTAAAATGTTAAACATTGTCTAAAAATTAAACATGAATCTTTAAGCATTCCACTTTCAATTGATATAGGTTTTTAACTACAAGAAACAAAAACTGTGAAAAAATTTATGATCAAGGCTATTACAATATTACAAAGTTCTATAAGTATCTCAGTTTCATTTTGCAAATGCATTTTGTAATTTAGGGGTTCCGTCTAGCATTGTTCGATGATCTCGTTGACCGGACATTGGTTTGAATTGATAACATGTCGATCACGTATTGACAGGCAGTGTTGGTGAGTGCCTTGTAGGTAAGCAGTATAATCTTATACTGAATCTTTGCTCTGATAGGGAGCCAGTGCAGTTTTCTGAGCACCTTAACACTTTCGATCTCATGGGAGTGCCCTTTTACCATTTTTGCAGCACAATTCTGGAGTCGTTGTAGTCGGTGAAGCTGTGTTTCGGCTATCCCATATAAGAGAGCGATCGCATAGTCTATACGAGAGATGATACATACTTGAACGAGTACCTTTAGCGCCATAGGCATGAGGTGTTATCGGATCATTCTGAGTTGTCTGAGTTGAAAAAAAACCAACTTCAATCACATGACTAACGTGGTCTGACATCTTCAACTCGGTATCGAACATTGATCCCAGGTTTCTCACACCACACCTTTTAGCCTTGATGCTTTCTCCGCCGACACAAATAGCACTTTTTTGTACATTTGAAACCTGTTATCGAGTCCCGAATATGATGAATTCTGTTTTAGACTCGTTCATTTTTAGCTTGTTTCGTGTCATCCAGGCTGCAACCTGAGATATAGTATCCTCTAAGCGCGAGAAGGCCATGGATTGAGAGGCTGGGTTTTGGGGATTCATGGGTTTGAGCAGCTGAGTATCATCAGAAAATAGGTAAAAAATGACTTCTAGGAGGCGTAGTAGCTGACTGAGTGGACCGACATATTTAGAATATGCCTGGGGTCCCCATCTCGACCCCTGGGGAAAGCCCTGAGGAGTTTAACCGGATCCGAAAGGGAATAATTGATTTAGACACGCTGAGTCCTATCACTGAGGTATGAACGCAGCCATGCCAATGCGGTGCCGGAGATGTTAAACTGTTAAACTAGGCGCGACAATAGGATATCGTGGTTACACGTATCGAAGGCAGCACTGAGATCCAGTAGGGCCATGAGCACGACCTTCTGTTCATCCATACACAGTAGGATGTCGTTTTGGACTTTTATTAATACGGTCTCGGCTGAGCGATTTTTCTTGAACGCAGATTGAAGGGGCTCATCAAGGGAATGTTGGAAAAAGTTGGTTCTAGATTGCTCTGTTTGAACGCAGATTGAAGGGACTCATCAAGCGAATGTTGGAAAAAGTTGGTTCTAGATTGCTCTGTTTGATTATTGTTGTAACGACTGCCTCTTTAAATGCTTGGAACAGCCAGATGTGGTTGATCTATTTATTATGGTTATGAGAATGGGGGCAAGTATGTCAACGATTATGCTTAATAAGCACTGTGGGTAAGGGATCTACCTGCGGACAGTACTTGTTGGGCGATTGGATGATGAGTCGAGTAATATCCTGGACTGAGACTTCCTCAAAATTCGCAAATTTACACTTTCCATATATTGCATCGAGCTTATGCGAGGGCACAGTATTATCAATTGGGAAAGAATCTACAATTTTTATTCCTTGAAAAACCTTGCGAAATCGTTGGCTAGATCATCCGACGAGGTGTACTGAGGCAGGACCTGGTTACCCCCTATACGACGAATATTATTCACAATTGCAAATAGAGACTTCTGATCTGTTCCACAATTTTGGATCTTATCACTGTAGTATGTGGTTTTATTTAGATGTCGTTTCAAAACCAAAATACTAATATGACGCATAATATTAAATCACGATAAGATTTTCGGGTAATAACATCAATATTGAACAATGAATCCTGAATATTTTATTTGTATTTTCCAGGTAACTATTAAAGTCGTATAACCTATAAGAAACTGACAACCAAAACTAGGACGGATTCGAACGTAAGGTAATCCTATTATCTTAGCAGTTTATAATAATATATACACTTAATATTCAGTGGCATCTTCTTTAGCGTGTTATGATATCTAGCAATGAAAACACATAAAATGATAAAGGGGTCGAAACTAAAATATAAAAAAAAACGAGAATTGAACGATTTCACATATACATTTCAAGTATCAAATTTGTATACGACCGTAACTCTTTACGGATTTCATAATACTTTTTTCAGATGGCAAGTAATTTGGAAGAGCTTGCCCAACATTTGAATGGTGGCAATTTAGATGCGTATAGGGAAGGAATTAAGGTAGTCTCTAAACGAAAAAAGGGTAAAAAGGCACTTCCAGACATAGATAAGTGTTTTGGGAAGGGGCTTCAAAGGGTCCTTTACTTCATCATCTCGTCAGTTGTAACGATGCTGCGATTAGTGACCTGAACATTCTCCTTGATCTTGGTGCTAATCTCTGGTCTCTAAGCGATGATGGTATGAATGTACTTCATTCAGCTGCGAAATGTACAGATGAGAAGATCATAAAAGAACTCATGCGTAGAATGGAAAATAAAAGCTCTAAATTGAGAGAATTTACTGACATGCAATCTGAAACTGAGCAATTGACACCTCTCCATATAGCGTTTATAAATAAAAACATCGCTACAATAGTCGCATTGTTAGAAAGGAAGGCAGATCCAGGATTGCAAGACTTACAAGGACATACAATTTTGTCTTATCTGAGAGGGAATAGACGAGACATTCAGTGTAGCCGATCATTTAAAGACAGGTTTTATGAGAAAGTATACAAAGAAAATGATTCAGATAAGAATATTAGAATTTCGCAAGCTTTACATTTTAGGGATTTTGACCGTTTGAGAAATTATCTTGATGATGCCGACGTTGTTGATATGATGAAGGAATTCAAAGATGCTAAAGGGAATGGTCTTGTTCATATTGCAATTAAGGAAGAAGAATATGATTTCCTTGTTGCATTACTGAAAAGAGGCTTCGATACACACGAGGAAGACCAGCAAGGAGAACCGCCGGTTTTGCTTACCCTGAAACTTAAAAGCAATACAAAATACTTGCTGGATCACGACAAAGATAAGAGCATTTTGGAATGGCAAAACCCAAATGATTGGAATGTTTTTCATATTTTATTCGATGATGCAAAACTGTTCTCGAAACCAATCACTCTGACCATTTTACGTGACCAATGTAAATCCTTCTTTTCGAAAGTAGTGGAAACCAAAGTTATGTATGGTGGTGGTAGAAAAACAGGAAAAGGGCCAGCAAAACAAACGAAAATGTCTGCAATTCAAATTTTAGCGACACAGAATCCTGGCATCTTTCATCACGTACTAGAAATTCTCCAAAACGATCCAGACTTTACACTCGATTTAAGTAGAAAAGTAATGGCAGATATCCATGCTGTGAGCAAAGATGACATCTTAAGTGACAGCATCAGGGATGTTTGTAAAGATTCAGTGTCGGTTATGATATACGAGTTTAGCACAACCTTGTCAATGAGTGACTGGATTGCGTACAAAGAATATGGTGACGTAGCTCTATTTCAAAACGAAACAGATGGGAAGACAGTTCTCCATAAGCTGTGCACGGAAGGCAGATCACCACCTATCATAGCATATCTCATCAACATGGGTGCACAAATAAACGAGAAAGACAAGACGGGCGAATCCCCATTATCTTTGGCAATTCAGTCAAATGGGCCCGCGCAAAAAGAGATCATCCGTGATTTGCTTCAACGAGGAGCCGCCATAGATGACAATGATATACGTACATCTATTTCTTCTCAGACAAATAACAAATTAGAGGTTATTAAGCTTTTGTTTGAATATTGCCAAAGTTCAAGCATACAAACCACCGAATGCTTAGAGTATGCTCTAAAGGAGAACGAATATGATATCGCTCTTTGGCTTCACCAGATTCCCAATCCAAATCTCAAACCAAAACTTGATTTTGAAAAACACTTAAGTAAACTTACACGAAGCGGCCACGTACAGATATTAAGGTTTTTGAATACAAACTGCCGAGATAAATTGCTTCCGTGGATAGAAAAAAGAAAGACTTTGACTACATATGTGGTCATGAAAGCGCCGATTTCATTGAGGAGTACTTAGATCTTGGCCTGAGCAGAGATATAACCAAAGGTGAAAAAGATGGAGGAAAAGACAGAGGTGGTTGGAACGCCATGATAAAGAAAGCAATATATTTAGATGACAGAACAAAAGAAGAGTTGTACCAGGAAATCGACAAAATATTTGAAGAGAATCCTGATGAGCCTGAGAAAGAAAATGTTACAAGACAAATGTTGTTGGATGTTCTATTTCGAAAATTCAGAGGGATGAGGAATAGGGGCTTTGTGAAAAGCTTAATTGAGAGAAACAACAAAATTGAGACTGGACAACGAGAAGCGATTCTTCGCCGCGTAGATGAAATCTATTCAATCGAGTCCCAAACGAAATTCGAAGTTATGACAAGAAAGCCGATATGTTTAACGCATTCAACGACATCAAGGACATAATCACAAAATTAGAGGCACAAAAGGAGTTTAAGGATTTAGGAGACAAAATAAAAGGACTCAGTGAAAAGGTTGAGGTTCTTGTTGAAGCAGTAGAAGCTGCCAGTAGAATGCCACTTTCGTCTGATTTTATGCTTAACAGCATCACAAACTGTATTGCCAGGTACTTTAAGGCAATAAAATACAAGGATATGGACAAGTTTTTAATGGCACTTCTCGGAGACTTTCCCGAAGAGGAAAAGGGCGATTATAAGACACTGATGGAACGCAGCAAGACCAAGGAGGAAAGATTTTACAGCACTCTTTACATCTGGGGGGTATGTATGCATTCTTCTTTTCTCTGCAGGTGTCTCATTTGCTAATTAATGTTAGAAAATTTTACAATACACTCGAAATAGTTAGCAGAATTAAATCAAACAAACTAACCAACCATACTTTAACATTGTAGAATCATCAAAATAAAGGTAAATGATACAGTATCTTCGTACTTGAATATGGATTTTATGGAAGTTTAATTTACGAGATTGTGTCCGTAAAGAACTAAAACGTATGTTATGTATAATTGAAATTTTTGTGCCAAAAGAAACATTTGCGAATAACCATTATGTTACATTTCAGCTTCTTATTTATGAAGCACCGTATGCGAAAAAGGTTGAGGAATTGGAAAGGGCACTTAAAACATTCGGTCATCAACAACTGTTGGAAGAAGTCGAACGTATCGAAACAAAGCGACCCATCATTTTGGCAATACGAGACGCAGGTTTGTTCCTTATGAACTTATTTTTGTTTTATATTTTTGTGATAATTTAAAATGACAGAAAAACTAGGAAAATGAGATCATCATTCTCCATTTGTCGTAGTAGAAAAGCATGTGTAGTGGTGCTATTTGACAATCGTATCACTTGTTTAGTGATTTTGATATCAGTATAGTATATCTGCTATAAACAACATTGATTTGTAAAGATGTTTCTAACGCAATAATAGAGTAGATACGTTATTGCATATTTATATTAGCTTGCTGAAAATCCTTTAATTGTGTTTTAATATTTTGGCCAGACGTTTTATTGGATGACGCAAGTTTGATCGAGTTGAGTGGACAGATTGGCAAAGGTTACTATAAGTTGTCAAAACTATTGAGAGTTCCTGAAACTGAGAGACTAAGAATTGAAAACGAGTCCGTGCAGAATGAAGATAGATGTCACAAAATACTTTCGTATTGGGTCAATATACATAGAGAGCAGCGTGCTCTGCTATTTCCCAAATTAGCACGTGTTTTCAGACAAATGGGAAAAGAAAACTTGATCGATGAAATGCGCCAACTTTCCCGACAGCTGAAACGAGGTAGTAACCAATGTTTTTAAGAGTAAGATGTATTTGATGAAAGAAGGATTTCCTTGGGCATCATAAAAATGTAACCTTATAATTTAGATAGGTTAATTATGCATAATAATTACTTACTCAAAAAATAATACTTTTTTATAAATGGGTCGCGTTGTTTACTGTAACATTGTAGCATGAATCTATTTTCTATTTTTTTTTGAGAAACAATTATGTGTTTTTAAAGGATTGTTTAGACTGACATTACTTTGGTGGCTTGAATAATATGATAGTATTGTGATTACTTTCAAAACTGTAAATATTGATTTGCCGTGTGATTGTTTTCATGATATATAAACGATTGTAAATCCATTATTTCTGATAAAGTTTGAACAATATCATGTGTGTATATGAAACAATTATCACAATGACTATATGTAGATTTAAATATTATATAGAAATAAAATTAATATTAATTTCTGAGATTTGCAATTTGAATTTATTAGTTTGCTCTACATGTTTATTCAATTTAATGAAATATTGGCATAAAAACATAATTTTGTTTTATTGCATATGTATATATCTTTTACGATTGCTCTGTGATCGAAATAACTTCTGACTGTTTGATTCTAGACATCTAAATATATTTTAGATTATACTATGATACTTTAACAACAATAACCGTGTCACATTCAACGAATTTCATATTGTCATGATTTCTTAAACGGTACAATGTAGTGTTATATTTGTGTGGATAAAGAAACAAATAATGTATATGTTTGTGTTCTTGAAACAAATAGTGTATACGTTTGTGTTCGTGAATGCTCATAGTTTATTCTTGTGTGAAATATGACTTTATCAAGATGAAATCATGTCCATATAAATGTTTACTGTGATTGCCTATCTTTTAATTTTGTGATGTGTCGAATGTTATATCATATTTCAATATTCACCAAAATTTTAGAATGTTTTAAGCATATCATATAGTTTGTGACTCAGGAATGTTGCAAAATATCAAATTTTCCAGATGTACTAAATATATTTGAAAACATAAATACAAAATAAAACCATGTCAATATAAATGTTTACTGTGGTTGCCTATCTTGTAATTTTGTGATGTGTCGAATGTAATATTATACTTCAATATTCACCAATATCTTGGAATGTTTTAAGCACATCATATAGTTTTTGACCCAGCAATGTTGCAATTTATCAAATTTTCAAGATACAAAACACATTTAAAAGCATAAATACAGGGCACGAAGCATATGGAAACACAAAATAGTGTTCGTTGTGAGCGTATATATAAATGTAGGATTTTAATATGAAGTACATCTAAACACATGTTAAAGTCAGCCATTAAAAATGATATGGTAGATGCGCGTCAGATTTCATAATCTTCATAATTTCATGTATCTATTTTTCCAATGAAAAGTTGATAAAACTGTCTTAAAACTGTTTTGAAATTTGTTTTTTATAAAATAGAATGTATCATCAATAAGCGCATGTACATATTCATGTAGTTTATCTGTATTTATAAATGTAAACTTATGTATATTTTATATATCAATTTATGATTGGTGCGATTATGGGATAAGTAATGAATTGTTAATGCTTTCAACTATTTAACTTTCATTTTTAAATTTTCTTAAGAAACCTGAATATGCAATTTTCATATAATATCATTTATCCATCAGTTTGCTTAAGCCAATATTATTTTTTGTCAAAGTTTCATATCATTTAGCATAATTAATTTTGATATGGCCCTTATCGGTGTGTATTTGACGTGTATTGTTCGAGAGCGATCATACTCAATTCATATTTGGTACTGTAGAATAAACTCTTATTATAATAAGTTTATTTTATTTAGTCCACCGATTTTAAATGGTATTGTCTGAAATCGGAGAAGTCATCAGTAAACAATATTAAACTACACAGATTTATGTTATCTCTTTTTTATACAGGCACTGGATTTATTGATCAACGTATAGGTAAAAAGGCAACTGGCGATTATACAAAAAATATCTATAATAAGTGAACTATCGTGATATGAATGAAGAGATTATTTCTTGTGACGACAACTTATAAAATATGATTAATAATATTATAATTGAATTATCTATTACAATGAGATTTTAATAAATCCATCAAACAAAGATGCCAAGATTTTTTTGTTTCTCCAAAATGTTCAATCCATCAAACAAAGATGCCAAGATTTCTCCAAAATTTTATATTTTTTATTTAAACACATCTTACGCAACATGTATGATGACGGCTTATGCGATTTAGACATTAAAGTACGCGCAAGAATCCTTGACAACAAATCGTCATGAGTGCCTCTCCAGTCAATTCTTTTTCTGTGTCTGTTCCGTGAGTTCGTAGGAATATATGCAAAGGGTATTGTCACCCATGATAGTTTAAATCAATGGTTTATAGCCGAATATTTTGAGGGACAGTTCGCGGTATATTTTTCGTCCGAGGTCGGTTTTATTTGTTGGAAAAAGAGTATTATGCCACACGAAAGCGCATTTTGCCGGTATCTAAATCTCGGAGTATGGTGCCCTCTTTTAACTCCTACATCTAAGCTTTGCGATTGACAAATCGATAGAATAATATTTCAAAACAAATAATTTTGTTTATTTTAATATATTAATCACATTAGATTATATTGTCACAGGATACCACATAATTATATAACTTTAAAGTGCTTTATATCATCTCCTTTGTTATTTATTTTAGATGAGCAAGAACTATTAAGAATTATTATGTTGCACAGCATAATGTATGCAATTTATGATATTTGCAACATATTTCTTTATTTTCGAAACATGTTAATATTATATGACTTATTATTTGTAATTGATTGCAGCTAAAATGCTAAGGGAAATGTTGAAATTGGTGTTTATTAAGAAATTCAAACATTTTGGTGATTCATTAATTCTGATAAAAGGTTCGAAAAAGGACCCCTTCTCGTTGCTGTTGCTTTTCATATTTGACCCTATAAGGGTACATATTATCCAACAGGTTTAAGTTGATTCTTTATTTTATAGTATTGCAATGTATCACTTGATTCAAGATACAGCCGAAATGTATTATAAACATCCATTGACCTATCAGATTATCCAATATATGTTGCATCCTATTTAACAAAATTATGAATCAAAACATATCGATTCAATAAAATTTCGAGATATCATTTAACAAAAGTTACACATATTCTTCTCACAGCCCCAAAACGTCACAAAGGTCTCAATATACATCTGTCTAACAAATATTCTAAAATTCTCAAATACTCTACCATGGACTTGGAAAAATAGAATCTGGCTTAACAAAGGTTTTTTTTCAGATATATACCATAGAAGTGTTTTAGTCTCTTATAAACACTTTTTAGGAATTTGTCGTTAAATTGATCAATAATGAGACCAATCCATTTTTATAACGAGCACGTCATAAATTTCGAGACATCATTTAACAAAAGTTACACATATTCTTTATATAATATCACAAGGAAAAAACAACAAATATATTCTTCTCACAGCCCCAAAACGTCACAAAGGTCTCAATAAACATCCGTCTAACAAATATTTTAAAATTCTCAAATACTCTGCCATGGACTTGGGAAAATAGAATCTGGCTTAACAAAAGTTGTTTTTTTTTTAGATATATACAATAGAAGTGTTTTGAGTCTCTTATAAACTCTTTTAAGGAATTTGTCGTTAAATTGATCAATAATGAGACCAATCCATTCTTATTACGAGCACGTCATTACTCATGCAGGGGTTTTCCTAGGAATTTTGTTAGGGCGCCAAATGGCGCCCTGGCCCAGATTTTAGGGCGCCATTTCCTAAAATATGGGCGCCCATGTTTATGAAGACGAATTTTACTCAACGCTCAACGAAGGTCACATTCGTAGGGTGTAAGGTAAGATAATTCATCAGATAATGAATAGGTGATCTGATTGTCAGAAGCATCTATTTTTGGAACACCACGATTGTCGAGACATTGGAAACCAATATCCTCTAAACCTTAATGTGTATACCGGGTACATCATGTCCTTTACTAAGCAAAATTATATGAGTTACATGTATTTAATTTCAATTCGATGAAGGTGCGAGTGCTTAAAGCCCCAGCAAAAAAAACCTTTGGTCAACAAGATAAACGAATCAAATTGGATCGACACAAATAATGTCCGCGCTTATAACTGAGACCAAGATACAATTCACAAAATATTGATTTGAAGTCGATTTCAAAAAATAGATGGCTTTTGATAATAGCCGAGGAAAAGCAACATATCATTCATTGCAACCGATTTTACGCTTTTTATTTAGTTTCGATGAATATTTATGTCAATTTTTGGCAGTTATTCAAAGGAAAATGGACGCTCTGGTCCTTATTTTATGGCGCCATCGGGCGCCCTAGCCTTTGATTTAGGGCGCCATTTCCAACTTTGGGGCGCCCATGGCGCCTGGCGCCCTCCTAGGAAAACCCCTGCTCATGATAACATCAAACGCTCATGCGCGCAATGCATGACCCATAATATTTTAAGGAAAGTATGCTTTTAATCCTCAATCAGAAATATAAAATAAATGTCAAAACAAATAAAAATGACTTAGTAAGATGTGAAAATCTAAGATAATATATGCTAATATATCGATTTTGAAGCGCAGTAATCACCAACAGAGGAAGAAGTAAAATACTTGGTTAGATGTAAAAATAAAGATAATATGCGCTAATATATTGATTTTGAAGCGCAGAAATCACTGATAGAGAGAGAAGTAAAGCAGAAGCGTTTGAATCATCGTGCACTATTATAAAAGTAATGTATGATTAAATGAATAAAATTAACTTAAGGCTGTATATATTGTTCAATCTCAACATATAGGATGGTTCCTTCTATAAATTCAATTAAAATACAACACTGCTCTTACCTTTTAGCAGTATGCTTTTCGGTAATCGCAGCTGCATTCGAAATATACAAAGGGATTAAATTCATAATATAACGATGGAATAAGATGGGGCACGGTGGCGTAGTTGGTATAAGCGCTGGCCAGCCAAGCAAGCATAAATCTGAGGGACATGAGTTCGAATCCCCGCATGCCCCAGGATTTATGCCAAATATGCTAGCCCCTAGGGATTTATCGATCTGTCTTTGGAATGGTGTGCAATTAAAATTGTAAACGGTAGCCCAAAGAACCCAGGTGAGTTCATCGTGTGCGCCGTAAAATTGACACATTGATTACTTACACAGATCGATATATATAACAAAGTGTTCTTAGTATATTGAAAAATGTATAATGTTCTTAAATTGTAACGTAATTCAACCTACGGGTTGCAAATGAAACAAAAAAAAAATAAAATTTAAAAGATTAAACATTATATTCAATGATTTTCTGCTATATCCAATATTTTTTAAAATCTCATTAGGAATCAATAAAAATATTGATATATACTGGTGGAACACAACAAAAAGTTTAAATTATTTATTTTTTTATTTTATCATTTTATTATTTCAAATGAGCTAGGTAAAAACGCAGATTAAACAAATTAGTTTGCAATATTACTATACAATGAAACAATCGCTATTGTGACGTCATTAATATATATGTTTGTGAATCGATAATAAATATTCATTGTTGCACCATAACATATAAGTACATATAAGAGTGTTTTCTTATTATGGATAGGAATATCTCAAAGATGGTTTGATGTTTTGCTTTCTGGCTGAGTGTTGAATTTCGAAAGGTTGCTGGTGGTAACCAATATTTTCCAAATTTACAGATAGTTTAGGCATAGGTTTACATCAGGCATAGGTTTACATCAGCCGTTGGTGCTAACCCCTTTTATTGGCGATTTCATCTTTTTTTCAGGGGTTGGTGTATTCATTATCAAATTAATACTTGAATTATTTTAGTTGATAATCTTGTTGATAGGCAAAAACGGTTCAGGAGAACTCCGTGTAGCATAACCTTGGATCCTTTCACTAAGCATTGGTTAGTTCGGTATTGCAATTAATAGGTATGATTAGTATAAGTTGATATTTTATATCATCACCATGAGGTAATTCGGCATGTAATTTGAATGGTAGAGGCTCAATATGAGGCATTGTGATGAATTTCATCGATAATCAATGACGCAAACAATTTCATATCCATATTTTCAGCAATAAATGTAATATTTGTAAAGATTAACGACATCAAAATGTTTAGTTGGTAAATGTACACATTAACACAATACAGCTGCTAAGACCAATAAACTAAACGCAAATAAATTATTCATCACGTATTTTTATATATTTGTTACACTTTGATTATCATAAAGCGTTAGAAACACAAGTTTAGGTGTAAGCTCACTGAGGCGAGCGCAAGAGCTTGACACGGCAGTTTAACGCAAGCTATTTGGTACATTTATCTTGTGTTTGCTCAACTCCTTTGCCTTGTTGATCCCTCGAGGGAGGATTTATAAGGGTCTTACAACAGTCTTACCACTAATCTTAACTTATAACATGGACTTAAATGGGGAAAATTACATTTTTTGAAAACTTTCCCACGATACAATTAGTATAAGCTTCAGCTGCTCTATTTTAATGGTGCTTTGATTTGTAGTTCAAAACGATATCTTGACATAATATCCCATGGAAAATAAACAAAAATAACCTTTCATATACAATGAGTTAAATGACAAAAACGTATATTTCTCCTAAAACTCAACATATTTAACAATATTTGTTTCACTGAAAACAAGTGATCTTAGCCATTTCTATTGTCCAGTTATAAGATCCAATTTTGTCATCCGCGGTCATATGAAAAAAAAACATGGTTGTTTCATAATATTATAATGACATGTTCATTTATATTCATTGCGTCATGGCGTAAATAATAAACATATAATGCGAAAAGCTTTTCATTATATTACGGCAATCATACGACCCATGTAATAGCCTTTCATGCATTTGCAAATATGTTTCGAAGTTAATAGTCTCGACAGTAGCGAGTACCAGTTAGATCGCCTCAAGTAAATAGAACAGTTAATAAAAAGAATTTATGTCAGTTAAGATATTTTATTTCATTTTTCCTTTTTCTTTGCAATCCGTCCAAATATGAATAAGCCTCAACTAACCTGCTCCACTCTTCCTCCTTAATCCTTAGTTAATCCTCAAATATAATCCATCAAAACAACACTGATAGACATGTTGATTAAGCAAACACCACTAAAATGTACCGCTTAAACTGCAATATTAAGCAAGGGCAAGAAATTATTCACAAAAACGAGAACAAAGGCACGAATTTTTGCGAGAGATTCAGACTCGGCATATTTTGATATATTCTTTAAATATTTTTGACCAGTTTCCCTGACAAAAGAAATATGCACAATATTGCACAACATTGGTTATGAATGCTTTATCAAAAGATATTTTAAGATTACGAAAAGGCTTCCGACGATTTGTTCTTTCTGCAATATTTGCTTCAGTTGGTATGTACCTTAAATTACTCTCAAACAAACCAGGATAAAATAGTGCTTTGTATGAATATATCCATGTTAATACAAATTAATATGTGAAAAAATAAAGGATGTATATCTTGGTTGTGCATGCATATTATTATTGAAATAAAATATTGATATGAAACGTTAATTAACAAACCAAGACAGCAATAGAAAACATTTTGATAATACAGTGAATGGTATGCTTTTAAGTTATCATTTTTATTCAAATAACAAGATTAAAGAATGTTGGAACACACAAGCTGAACTCAAAATCATAAGATACACGTCTACAATTATAAGTGATGAGGGAATTCATATCTTAAACAGAGAGGATATGTTTAGGTAAGTTGACGCATAATTAATTTATTTGTGCTTCATAATATCATAATACACATTTCTAATGATCAATTTTATTTTGAGAAGCTCAATATTACAAAATTTTGGTAATTTTGTATAAAACTCAATTTTGAATGATTTGCCTGATTTGTCTTTAAATCATCCTTTTTTAAATTGAACCTGAACCTTTTTGCATTCATGTTTCATGTTTTTAAAAATAAAAAAAAACACAATATGTGAGAGCAAACATTAATGAAAAAGGCTAGAATAAAATTTGATAAATATCTCAATCTTAAACAAACCTGTCCATTTCTAATCATACAAACTTCTAAAAGTTCAAAACATACAAAATGATACAGCGTATTGCTATGGTTCGTTACTATGGTAATGTAAGAAAATTTGAAAATGAAACATAACTTTAGATTCCTTTCTTTTAATGATGGTTGTGGAAAAATGGTTTCATGTTAAATGATTCATATTCAAATATAAGTATTCAATACTCAGATACACTGACACTACAGAGAAACCTTAGAACCGGAGACCTCGATAGACCGGACACCTCGCTAAACCGGACAGTTTTTTTCAGTCCCGTTTTATTTCTCACTATTTTATACCATTTAAAAACCTGCTTAATCTGGAC
>LQRL01115584.1:55709-73090 GCA_001703475.1 Hydroides elegans
ATTATGAAAGCTCCTCGTAAGCACACATTACACTGTAAATCCCTTATTGTTCTCGCACATCATTCACACTGCATGAGTTTCAACATAAACAGCGGATTAATTGAACATCTTTGTGTTGAATTCTAATTGCGCTGTGTTTTAGCAACAAAGGATAGAGGGAGGGGATCGAAAATCCTAGATTGCTTTATGGGTATCAAAGGAGAAAGGGGTCCGTACAGTCAGGGTGTCGTTATCCACTGTCCTAAGAGGGGCATCGAACGCATTGCTTTTATAGTTTGAATAGACCGTTTAAAGTGACGAAACCACACGGTGACACCCTGTAAAATATGTAGCTTCAAAGCGTTCATAGGGTCTTCTCTTGAGGAGTATCAAGTTTCACAAATATCTTTGCTCCGGAATCGCATTAGTGTGGCTATAAAATCAGTGATTGGAGATTAATGTTGCATGGTCACTTGTGTTGCATTAACTTTGATTTTCTATATGGTCAACACTTGATTCTGTCACGAAACCACACCCGCCTTAAAGTAAGTGTCATGTCTTTGAGTGTTAATCAACCTTGAAATATATTTAAATAGCTTAACTCTGGTGTATTTGGAGTTCAACATTTTCATACTCAGCAATTTTCAGATAAAAATGATGAAGAGCTGTTTTTTATTCCCAATAATACGCATATCATTTAATATTCATTATTTATGTCGAAATGTCAAGACTAATGGGTAACATAGGTAAGGGAGTATAAATATAACCAAATTATGAGATAAATTACCTATGTCAATACATACACACGTATAAATAATCTGGAACTTGATATAGGAAACGGGCCCAATAAAAGGACAGAAAACTGTTGAACCTGGTTAGACCGGACACCTCGCTAAACCGGACAGATTTACTCAGTCCCCCGGATGTCCGGATTAAGCAGGTTTTACTGTATATCATAATTCTTAAATGTTATCCCGTTGCAACAACACATTAACAAAACAAATTATCTGCATCTATTAATAGATCAATTTAAAGATTTGTGTTCTAGTGTTTCTATATATTGGTCAATATATAGTATGAATCTTATAAATGTGTCCTTATAAAACAACTTGAAGCAGTGTGAAACATATTATAAAATAACAAAAGAGTATCGATTAATTCAATCATCATTAACAGTATGACTCATAGATATTTCATTCGTTTTTTTTTCAGGGACCTTTTGCAGTTTTACAAGAAAACTAGGACGGGTTCTAACAGAAGGTAATCCTATCATATAAAGTGACATCATTAAGCTTGTAATAAGTCATCGAATCTAAGCATTTTATGATATCTAGCAAACATAAGAAATCACATAAAAATTATAACAGGGTCGGAAATAAATCTAGAATAAACTATAATTAAACAATAACACATAGACATGTTTCATTTTACTTTTGACAAAGTATAAAACTTGTACCTGACCGTAAGTATTATGGGAGTTTATCATTTTTCAGATGGCAACACAGCAAAGCAATTTGGAAGAGCTTGCTCGACATTTGATCGGTGGAAATTTAGATGCGTATAGGAAACGAATTAAGGTTATTACGGCTAATCGAAAAAAGGACAGAAAGGTACTTCAAGACATAGATAAGTGTTGTGGAGATGAGGGTCTGGGGAAGTGTCCTTTACTTCATCATCTCGTGAGTTGTAATGATGTTACGATTAGTGACCTGAACATTCTCATTGAACTTGGTGCTAATATTTGGACTCTAAACGACGATAGTATGAATGTACTTCATGCAGCAGCGATATGTAGAGATGAAAATATCATAAAAGAACTCATGCGTAGGATGGAAACAAAAAAATCTAAACTGAAAGAATTTGTTGACATGCAATCAAAAGAAAAGAAATTTACACCTCTCCATATAGCGTTTATAAAAGAAAATATAGATACACTAATCGCATTGCTAGATAGGGAGGCAGATCCAACATTGCAAGACTCACAGGAACATACAATATTGTCCTATCTCAAAGGAAATAGAAGTGACATTGAATGTACCCAAACATTTAAAGATTGGTTTTATGAAGAAGTATTAAACGAAAATAATCCAGATAAAAATCTTAGAATTACAAGAGCTTTACACTTCAGAGATTTTGACCGGTTGAGAAATTACCTTGATGATCCCGACGTTGTTAATCTGATGAAGGAATTCAAAGATGGCAAAGGAAACGGTCTTGTTCATCTTGCAATTATGGAAGAAGAATATGATTTCCTATATGCATTGCTCGAAAGAGGTTTCGATATACACGGGGAAAACCAGCTGAGAGAACCGCCGGTTTTGCTTACCCTGAAGCTTAAAAGCAACACAAAATACTTAGAAGCCTTGTTAAATCACGACAAAGATAAGATAATTTTAGAATGGAAAAACCATAATGATTGGAATGTTTTTCACATTTTATTCGCTGATGCTAAATTATTTTCGAAACCAATCACCCTTAGGATTCTACATAAGCATTGTAATTCCTTCTTTTCAAAAGTAGCGGAAGCCAAAGTGGTGTATGGTGGTGATAAAAAAGTAGGTAAAGGGCCAGCAAAACAAAGGCAAATGTCAGCAATTCAGATTCTAGCTACACAGAATCATGATATGTTTCATTACGCACTAGAAATTCTCCAAAACGATCCAAACTTTACAATCGATTTGAGTAGAAAAGTAATGGCAGCTATTCTTGCTGTGAGCAAAGATAATACCTTAAGTGATAACATCAAAGGTGTTTGTAAAAAATCAATGTATGTTATGATGTACGAGTTTAGCCCAACAATGTCAATGAGTGACTGGATTGCATACAAAGAATATGATGACGTAGCTCTATTCCAAAACGAAACAGATGGAAAGACAGTTCTCCATAAGCTGTGCACGGAAGGCAGATCACCACCTATCATAGCATATCTCATCAACATGGGTGCACAAATAAACGAGAAAGACAAGAAGGGCGAATCCCCATTATCTTTGGCAATTCAGTCAAATGGCCCGGCGCAAAAAGAGATAATCCGTGATTTGCTTCAACGAGGAGCCGCCATAGACGACAATGAACTACGTACCGCGATTTCTTCTCAAACAAATAACAAATTAGAGGTTGTTAAGCTTTTGTTTGAATATTGCCAAAGTACGAGCAGACAAACCACCGAATACTTAGAGTATGCTCTAAAGGAAAACGAATATGATATCGCTCTTTGGCTTCATCAGATTTCCAATTCAAATCTCATACCCAACCTTGATTTTGAAAAACACTTAGGGAAACTTACACGAAGCGGCCATGTACAGATATTAAGGTTTTTGAACACAAACTGCAGAGATAAATTGCTTCTGTGGATAGAAGAAAAGAAAGACTTTGACTACATATGTGAACATGGAAAAGCCGATTTCATTGAGGAATACATTGATCTTGGCCTGAGCAGAGATATAACTAAAGGTGAAGGGAATGTAGGAAAAGACAGAGATAGTTGGAAAGCCATGATAGAGAAAGCAACAGATTTAGATGAAGGAACACAAAAAGAACTGTACCAGGAAATCAATAAAATATTTGATGAGAATTCTGATGAGCCTGAGCAAGAAAATGTAACAAGAAAAATGCTGTTGGATGTTCTATTTCGAAAAATCAGAGGGATGAGAAATAGGGGCTTTGTGGAAGGCTTAATCGGTAAAAACAAAGAAATCGAGACTGGACAACGAGATGCGATTCTACGCCGCGTGGATGAAATCTATTCAATCGAATCGCAATCGAAATTCGAAGTTATGACAAGAAAAACCGATATGTTTAACGCATTCAACGATGTCAAGGCCAGAATCACACAATTAGAGGAACTAATTAGAGGAAATGATGTTAAGGAGTTAGGAGACAAAATAAAAGGACTTAGTGAAAAGGTTGAGGCTTTAGTTGAAGCAGGAGAAGCTGCCAGTAGAATGCCGATTTCGTCCGATTTTATGCTTAACCGTATCACAAATTGTATTGCCAGGCACTTTAAGGCCATTAAATACAAGGATATGGACAGGTTTTTAATGGCACTTCTCGGAGATTTTCCCGAAGAGGAAAAGGGCGATTATAAGACACTGATGGAACGCAGCAAGACCCAAGAGGAAAGACTTTACAGCACTCTTTACATCTGGGGGGTATGTATGCATCATTTTCTGCCTGGAAGTCTCATTTGCTAAGAAATGTTAGAACATTGTACAATACACTCGAAATAGTTAGCAGAATTAAACCAAATTAAGTAACCAACCATACTCCAACTTTGTACCATCATCAAAATAAAAGTAAATGATACAATAACTTCTTACTTGAATATGAATTTTATGGAAGTTTAATTTATGAGATTGTGTCCGAGAAGAAATGAAACGTATTTCATGTAAAATTACATTTTTTGCCAAAGGAAAAATTTGCGAATAACCATTACATTACATTTCAGCTTCTTATTTATGAAGCACCGTATGCGAAAAAGATTGAGGAATTGGAAAAGGCACTTAAAACATTCGGTCATCAACAACTGCTGGAAGAAATCGAACGTATCGAATCAAAACGACCCATTCTTTTGGCAATACGAGACGCAGGTTTGTTCCTTATAACCGTATCGTTATTTTATAAATATTTTTTTTAAATAATTTAATGGACAAAACAAGTAAAATCAAAACATATTTCTTCTTATTTTCTTGGTGGATAAGCATGCGTGTTGTTACTATTTGACAATAGGATCACTTGTTTGTGATTTTGATATCAGTATAATATCTCTGCTATAAACAACATTGATTTGTACAGATGTTTCAAACGCAATTATACAGTACATACGGTATTTCAAATTTATATTAGCTTGATGCAAATCATTTAATTGTGTTTTAATATTTTGGCCAGACGTTTTATTGGATGACGCAAGTTTGATCGAGTTGAGTGGACAGATTGGCAAAGGCTACTATCAGCTGTCAAAACTATTGAGAGTTCCTGAAACTGAGAGACTAAGAATTGAAAACGAGTCCGTGCAGAATGAAGATAGATGTCACAAAATACTTTCGTATTGGGTCAATATACACAGAGAGCAGCGTGCTCTGCTATTTCCCAAATTAGCACATGTTTTCAGACAAATGGGAAAAGAAAACCTGATCTCTGAAATGCGCCGACTTTCCCGACAACTGAAACGAGGTAGTGACCAATGTTTTTAAGAGTAAGAGGTATTTGATAAAAGAAGGATTGCCTTGGGCATCATAAAAATGTCACCTTTTAATCTAGATAGGTTTATTATGCATAATAACTACTTACTCAAAAATAATACCTTTTTATAAATGGTTCGCGTTGTTTACTGTAACATTGTAGCATGAATCAATTTTCTATTATTTTGAGAAACAATTATGTGTATTTAAAGGATATTTTAGACTGACATTACTTTGGTGGCTTGAATAATATGATAGTCTTGTGATTACTTTCAACACTTTAATATTGATTTGCCGTGTGATTTTTTTCATTATATATAAACGATTGTAAATCCATCATATCTGATAAAGATGAACAATGTCATGTGTGTATATGAAACAATTATCACAATGACCATATGTAGATTTAAATATTATATCAAAATAAAATCAATATTGATTTCTGATATTTGCAATTTGAATTTATTAGTTTGCTCTACATGTTTATACAATTTAATGAAAAAATAACATAAATGTATAATTTTGTTTTATTGCTTATGTATATATCTTTTACGATTGCTCTGTGATCGAAATAACTTCTGACTGTTTGATTCTAGACATCTAAATATATTTTAGATTATACTATGATACTTTTTAGCAACATAAATAACCGTGTCAAATTCAACGAATTTCATATTGTCATGATTTCTTAAACGGTACAATGAAGTGTTAACTTTGTGTAGATAAAGAAACTAATAATGTATACGTTTGTGTTCGTGAAACAAATAATGTATACGTTTGTGTTCGTGAATGCTCATAGTTAGTTCTTGTGTGAAATCTAACTTTATAAAGATGAAATCATGTCAATATAAATGTTGACTGTGATTGCCTATCTTTTAATTTTGTGATGTGTCGAATGTTATGTCATATTTCAATATTCACCAATATTTTGGAATGTTTTAAGCATATCATATAGTTTGTGACCCAGGAATGTTGCAAAATATCAAATTTTCTAGATATACTAAAAATAATTAAAAACATAAATACAAGATAAAACCATATCCATATAAATGTTTACTGTGGTTGCCTATCTTGTAATTTTGTGATGTGTCGAATGTTATATTATACTTCAATATTCACCAATATTTTGGAATGTTTTAAGCATATCATATAGTTTGTGACCCAGGAATGTTGCAATTTATCAAATTTTCAAGATACAAAACACATTTAAAAATATAAATACAGGGCACGAAGCATATGGAACCACAAAATAATGTTGGTTGTGAGTGTATATATAAGTTAATGTAGGACTTTGATATGAAGTACATCTAAATACATGTTAAAGTCAGCCATTAAAAATGATATGGTAGATGCGCGTCAGATTTTATAATCTCTATAATTTCATGTATCTATTTTTCAAATAAAAAGTTGATAAAACTGCCTTAAAACTGTTGTGAAATTTGTTTTTATAAAAAGAATGTATCATCAATAGGCGCATATACATATTCATGTAGTTTATCTGTATTTATAAATGTAAACCTATGTATATCTTATATATTTATTTATGATCGGTGCGATTATGGGATAAGTAATGTATTGTTATTGCTTTCAACGATTTAACGTTCATTTTAAATTTTCTTATGAAACCTGAATATGTTATTTTCATATAATATCATTTATCCATTAGTTTGCTTAAGCCAATATTATTTTCGATTCAAAGTTTCATATCATTTAGCATAATTAACAGTTTAATTTTGATATGACCCTTATCGGTGTGTGTTTGGGCAACTTGCGATTATAAAAAAAAATAAAGTGAAATATCGTGATTTGAATGAAGAGATTACTTCTTATGACGACAACTTATGAAATATGATTTATTATATTATAATTGAATTATCAATAACAATGATATTTTCAATAAATCCATCAAACAAAGATGCCAAGATATTTTTTGGTTTCTCAAAAATTTTACTGAACAGGTATGATGACGGCTAATGCGATTTAGACATTAAAGAACGCGCAAGAATCCTTGACAAAAAAATCGTCATGAGTGCCTCACCAGTCAATTCTTTCTCTGTGTCTGTTCCGTGAGTTCGTAGGAATATATGCAAAGAGTATTGTCACCCACAATAGTTTTAATTAATGGTTTATAGCCGAATAGTTTGAGGGACAGTTAGCGGTTTATTTTTCATCCGAAGGCGGTTATATTTGTTGGAAAAAGAGTATTATGCCACACGAAAAGCACATTTTGCCGGCATCTAAATCTCGGAGTATGGTGCACTCTTTTACTCCTACATCCATGCTTTGCGATTGACAGATCGATAGAATAATATTTCAAAACAAATAATTTTGATTATTGTATTTTAATATATAAATCACATTTGATTATATTGTCACAGGATACCACATAACTATATAACTTCAAAGTGCTTTATATCATCTCCTTTGTTAATTATTTTAGATGAGTAAGAACTATTAAGAATTATTATGTTGTACAACATAATATATGCAATAAATGATATTTGCAACATATTTTTTTTTTATTTTTCAAAACATGTTAACATTATACTACTCATTATTTGTAATTGATTGCAGCTAAAAAGATAAGGTGAATGTTGAAATTGGTGTTTATTAAGAAAAGTCTTCAAACATTTTGGTGATTCCTTAATTCTGATAAAAGGTTCTAAAAAGGACCCCTTCTCGTTGCTGTCGCTTTCACTTTTGACCTTATAAGGGTACATATTATACAACAGGTTTAAGTTGATTCTTTATTTCATAGTATTATAATGTATCACTTGATTCCAGATACGTAAATCAACCTTAATGTATTATATACATGCATTGAACTATAGGACTGTCATTCCAATATATTGTGCATCTACTTTCAACAACAGTAAGAATCAAAACATATCGATTCATCAAAATGTCGAGATATCATTTAACTGAAATTTCACATATTCTTGCAATAATATCAAGAGGAAAAACAAAATCAAATATATTCTTCTCACATCCCCAAAACGTCACAATCGATCTTTATTGTGAGCAAAAAGTCATTACTCATTGTACCAAAATGCTCAAAGTTACTCATAATGGCATTAAATGCCCGTGCGCGCCATGCATGGCCCATAATATTTTAAGGAGATCATGTGATATGTCATCAATCAGAAAAAAAAACATTTCAAAACAAATCAAAATGACTTCTTTATACTATATTTATAATGTAAGATGATATGTTAATATAACGATTGTGAAGAGCAGTAAATATCGATTTGGAAGGCGGAAGTAAAGCAAAAGCGTTTGAATTACCGTTTACTACTATAAAATTGAGACAGGTTTTTAAAATATCACGTATTGTTTTGTTTGCTTTCTCTATCGAAGGTCAAACACAAGTCATCTCTTAAAACGACACTGATTTCAAAATAAAAACATTCATGATTATACACATGAAAAAGAAAGAGCTATTAATTTGCGACCACATATAAAGGATTCATATTTAAGTTAGATTAAAGTCTATGTGATATAAAAATGTATGCTTAAAGATATGAGAAAGCACCCATTTAACATATAAGTAAGAAATAATAAAACTGTTGCCCAAACCTTTAGATGTTCAACCTAAAGCTTAAATAGAGTACATGACAAAATTACATCAAATATTGATAATATTATACGTTAAAGTGTAATATTACATGAATAAAAGTAACTTAAGGTTTAACATATTGTTCCTTCTCAAACTAAAGGATGGTTCCTTCTTTAAAATTTCATAAAGAATACCACTCTAACCATTTAGCGGTATGCTTTTCAGTTATCGTAACTGCATTGGAAATATACAAAGGAAGTTTATTCATATCATAACGATAGAATAAGATTAACATTATATTCTATGAATTTATGTAATATGTTACATTAAAAAATAAGTTCATTAAGTATTAATAACAATATTCATATATACTGGTTGAACAGAAAAAAAGTAAATTTATTTATTTATTTTATCATTTTCTCATGAGCTAGGTAAAAAATGACAGATTATGCAAATTAGATGACAATATTGCTGTACAATGAAACAATCGCTGTTATGACGTCATAAATATATAGGTTGGTGAATCGATAATGAAATTATCGATTCTATCGAATAAATTATTGTCTTTCAGGCGGCATTTCGGATATGAATGTTTCAAGGATGTTTTCTAAAGTATTTCATTGGAGATTTAATCTAATTTAGGGGTTTGTTTTTGGGGTTAGTATTCATTTTTGA
This sequence comes from Hydroides elegans, assembly GCA_001703475.1. NCBI lineage: Eukaryota > Metazoa > Annelida > Polychaeta > Sabellida > Serpulidae > Hydroides > Hydroides elegans. The sequence continues at coordinate 65,097 of LQRL01115584.1, forward strand.
ATAATTCATTGAATTTCTAGAGTTGATCATCTTGTTGATAGACAACACCAAGTCGGTTCAGGAGAACTCCATGCAGTATGACATCGGATCCTTTACTAAGGATTGGTTAGTTTGGTGTTGCAATTGATAGGTTTGATTAATATAAGTTGATTATTATATAATTTAATCTATCATAACCATGAGGTAATTCGGCATGTAATGTTAAAGGCTCAATATGAGACATTGCGACGAATTTCATCAATAATCAATGTCGTTAACAATTTCAAATCCATATTTTCAGCAATTAATTTTGCAATAAATAATACTATTCGTAAAGGTTTACAACATCAAATCGTTTTAGTGTGTATAAAAACAAATTAACATAATACAGCTGCTAAGACCAATAAACTAAACGCAAATAAATTATTTATCACGTATTTTTATATATTTGTTACACTTTGATTATCTTAATGCGTTAGAAACACAAGTTTAGGTTCAAGTTCACTGAAGCGAGCACAAGAGCTTTACACGGCAGTTTAACACAAGCTATTTGGTACATTTATCTTGTGCTTGCTCAACTCCTGTCATGTTGATCCCTCGTGGGAAGATTTATAAGGGTCTTACAATAGGCTTTCAAACAATCTAAACTTATAACATGGATTTAAATGGGGAAAATTACATTTTTTTGAAAACTTTCCCACGTTACAATTAGTATAAGTTTAAGCTGTGCTTTTTTAATGGTGCTTTGATTGGTAGGTCACAACGATATTGTGACATAATAACACATTGACAATAAGCAGTTAAAACCTATCTTATACAATGAGTTGAATGGCAAACACGTATTTTTTTACCTAAACGCAATATATTTAGCTATATTTGTTTTACTGAAAACAAGTTTTTCATACCAAATCATATTGTTCAGCTATTAAATCAATGTTGCAAACTCTCGCGATGACAAAACGGGAACAACTCGCTGAACACAAGCAAAAAACAAGCGAAAAAAATCAAATTAAATATTTAAAACAATCGTCAAAATCACAATTAAGTACAAAAATTTATAAAGAAAATAAAGCAAAAAAAAAATAAAATTCCAAAAACAAGCGAAAAAAAGCAACCCGCGAAAGCCAAAAGAAAATCCTCGAAAGTCAATGAAAATTCCCGCGACATTTGCTACACTGTATTAAATCCAATCGTTTCATCTGCGAAAAGAACATCGTTGTTTTATGATATAATAATGACATTTTCTTATATATTCATTGCGTTATGACGTTAAAATTAACGTATGACGCGAAAAGCTTTTCGTAATTATTCAATTTATTACGGCAATCATAGCTACGAACCTTGTAATAGCCTTTCATGCATTTGCAAATGTGTTTCAAAGATGATAGTCTCGACAGTAACAAGAACCAGTTTGATCGCATCAAGTAAATGGAAATTTTAATTTATGTCAGTATTTATTCCAGTCAAGATATTTTTAATTAATTTATGTATGTTAAGCTATTTCTTTTATTTCATTATTACTTTTTTCTTTTCAATCAGGATAAGCCTGTCAAAATCTGAATAAGCCTCAACGCACCTGCTCCACTCTTCCTCACTAATCCCTAGTTAATTTTCAAATACAATCCTTCAACACAACATTGATAGGCATGTTGATTAACACAAGTAAAATATACCGCTTAAACTGCCATATTAAGCGAGGGCAAGATATTATTTACACGAATGAGAACAAAGGCAAGAATTTTGACGAGAGATTCTGACTCAACATATTTGCATATTTGGATATATTCTTGAAATATTTGTGAACAGTTTCCCTGACAACGAAACATGCAGACATCAATATTGCTCAGCATTGGTAATTAATGCCTTATCATCGTCGAGCTATTTTGAGATTCCGACAGGGCTTCCTGTTATTTATCATTTTTCTCATATTTGCTTCAGTTGGTGCGTACCTTAAATTACACTTTAGCAAACCATGATAATATTGCGCGTTGTATGTATATATCACAAATGTAATATGTGAAGAAATAAAAGGAGGTATATTTTGGTTGTGTATACATATTATTATTGTAATAAAAAACGTTGATTTAAAACGTTAATTGACAAACAAGGACAGCAATAGATGACTATGATAATACCGAGAACTATATGCTTTTAAGTTATTAGTTTTATTCAAATAACAAGATTTACAAAAGTTGGAAGACAGCAGCTGCACTCAAAACCATTTGATACACTTCTACAATTATAAGTAGAATTATCTTAAAACAGAGAGGCTATGTTTAGGTAAGTTTCCGAGTAATTCATTTCTTTATGCTTCATAATATCATTATACACATTAAGAAATGATCAATTTTATTTGAAGAAGCACAATATTATGAAATGTTGGTAATTTTGCATAAAACTCAATTGTACATTATTTGCCTGAGTTTTACTTGAAATATTTTTTTATTGAGCCTGAACCTTTTTTCATTCCTGTTTCGTGTTTTTATCAATTAAAACAAAATCTGGGAAAACAGATGAACAAGGCTAGAATAAAATATCGATCGATAATTATCTCAATTTCATTTTAAAAATACATTTGGCAATTGAAAGGCTCCGTTTTACTTATATGGGATTAACTCAATGTTGCATTGAGCCGTTTAATTATGAATATAAGTAAAAGAGCGAGAAAAATAAGCCAGTTATGTTTTGATTAATGGATAGAAATATGTAAACAAATCTAAATATACCGTTTGTAAATGTATTGGTGCGGGAAGCAAAACGCTCTTTTGGGTGTGAATCTTATTATTGTGAATCTTCTTATTATTGGTAATACATTCTTGGCTACCGAGCAAAAACAAATAGGTTAACAATGAAAGCTATGTTGTTGAATCTGAATTAAACTGACTTTAACGGTCAATTTGCGTCCCCAAGCAGACTCTAAACTTGGGTTTCAAATTACACTGTGAGTTCAAATATACGGACACAGACACAGTGTTATTTCTTTTCCGAAAGTGACACAATTGGAGTCATCAGTTGTAGACACTATGTTCAGGAAGGGTGGGGACGAAGGTAGATAAACAGATGTATACAAAGAGATGTATTCATGACACGTATCGTATTTCATTTCATTTCATTTCACTTAAGATTCCTATCTTTGAATGATGGTTTTGGAAAATTGGTTTCATGTTTAATCATTCATATTTTTAAAAAAGTATTCAATACTCAATATTCAATACCATATCATATATCTTAAATATTATCCCTTAACAACAACGTATTAACAAAACAAATTATCTGCATCTATTAATCGGTTAATTTAAAGATTATGTGTTCTAGTTTTTCTATATATAGGTTTGAATCTTAATAATGCGTCTTTAAAAACAGTGTTGTATCTAGACAACAATGTCATTACCTTAAGTAAGGTTCGGAACGATGAGCATGATTATCCAGTAGTACAAGCTGTATAATAAGATGTTGTCGGTTTGGTTTCTGTTCATTGTCTGTTCATTGTCCCATGCGCACAGGGAAAGTACATATGTCCGATACTGCACTAGCTTTACCAGTGTGAACCATTTTATAAAATAACAAAAGGAGTATCGATTTAAGCAATCTATTTAAGCATAACTATGTTTATTCGTATCTTTTTCCAGGGAAGGTTTGCTATGATATGGCAAGAAAACTAGGACGGGTACTTACCTAAGGTAATCCTATTACATACATGGGCAGCTCATAAAGCTTGTAATAAGTTCAAGAATATTAGCATTTTATGTTATATAGCAAACATAATTAATCACATATAAATTAGAGCAGGGTCAGAAAATAAATCTAGAATAAATTATAATTGAACAATAACACATTAACATGTTTCATTTTACTTTTGACAAAGTATCAAACTTGTACCTGAACGTAAGTATTATGGGCGTTTATCATTTTTTTCAGATTGCAACACAGCAAAGCAATTTGAAAGAGCTTGCCCAACATTTGATTGGGGAAAATTTAGATGCGTATAGGGAACAAATTAAAGTTGTTAAGACTAATCGAAAAAGGACAGAAAGGCACTTCAAGACATAAATGAGTGTTGTGGGGATGAGGGTTTAGGGAAGTGTCATTTACTTCATCATCCCGTGAGTTGTAACGATGTAACGATTAGTGACCTGAACCTTCTGCTTGACCTTGGAGCTAATATTTGGACTCTAAACGACGATGGTATGAATGTACTTCATGCAGCAGCGATTTGTTCAGATGAAAAGATCATAACAGAACTCATACGTAGGATGGAAACCATAAAATCTAAACTAAAAGAATTTGTTGACATGCAATCAGAAGAAAAGCAATTGACACCTCTCCATAGCGTTTATAAATGAAAATATAGCTACAATAATCGCATAGATAGGAAGGCAGATCCAACATTGCAAGACTTACAGAAAAATACAATTTTGTCCTATCTAAAAGGAAAAATACGTGACATTTTATGTAGCCGAAGATTTAAAGATCGGTTTTATGAAGAAGTATTTAAAGAAAATGATCCAGATAAAAGCGTTAGAATTACAAAAGCTTTACACTTCAGGTATTTCGACCGATTGAGAAATTATCTTGATGATTCCGACGTTGTTAATCTGATGAGGACCTGCAAAGAGGGCAAAAGAAACGGTCTTGTTCATCTTGCAATAATGGAAGAAGAATATGATTTCCTAGTTGCATTGCTCAAAAGAGGATTCAATACACACAAGGAGAACCTATCGGGAGAGCCTCCTGTTTTGCTAACCATCAAACTTAAAAACAAACCAAAATACTTGGAAGCCTTGTTAAAACACGACAAAGATAAGAGCATTTTAGAATGGAAAAACCAAAATGATTGGAATGTTGTTCACATTTTATTCGATGATGCTAAATTGTTTTCGAAGCCAATCACTCTTAAGATTTTACGTGAGCAATATAAATCATTCTTTTCAAAAGTAGTGGAAACCAAGGTTGGTTATGGTGGTGGTAAAAACAACTAAAGGGCCAGTAAAACAAACTAAAATGTCTGCCATTCAAATTTTTGCTACATAGAATCCTGACATGTTTCATCATGCACTAGAATTTATCCAAGACGAGCCAAACTTTACAATCGATTTAAGTAGAAAAGTAATGGCAGATACCCATGCTGTGAGCAAAGATAGTACCTTAAGTGATTGCATCAAAGGCGTTTGTAAAGATTCAGTGTATGTTATGATGTACGAGTTTTGCCCAACCATGTCAATGAGCGACTGGATTGCGTACAGAGAATATGATGCCATAGCTCTTTTCAAAGCGAAAACGACGGGAAAACAGTTCTCCGTAAGCTGTGTGCGGAATGCAGATCACCTCCTATCATAGCATATCTTATCAATATGGGTGCACAATTAAACGAGAAAGACAAGGAGGGCAAATCCCCATTATATTTGGCAATTCAGTCAAATGGCCCAGCGCAAATAGAGATAATCCGAGATTTGCTTCAACGAGGAGCCGCCATAGATGACAATGATCTACGAACAGCAATTTCTTCTCAGACAAATAACAAATTAGAGGTTGTTAAGCTTTTGTTTGAATATTACCAAAGTACGAGCAGACAAACCACCGAATGCTTAGATCATGCTCTAAAGGAAAACGAATATGATATCGCTATTTGGCTTCACCAGATTCCCAATCCAAATCTTGATTTCGAAAAACACTTAAGTAAACTTACAAGTACAGATGTACAGGCCATGTACAGATATTAAGGTTTTTGAATACAAACTGCCGAGACAAATTATTTCCGTGGATAGAAAAAAAGAAAGACTTTGACTACATATGTGGTCATGGAAGCGCCGATTTCATTGAGGAGTACTTAGATCTTGGCCTGAGCAGAGATATAACAAAAGGTGAAGAAGAGGTAGGAAAAGACAGAGATAGTTGGAAAGCTATGATACAGAAAGAAACACATTTAGATGACAGAACTAAAAAAGAGTTGGACCAGGAAATCGACAAAATATTTGAGGAGAATCCTGATGAGCCTGAGAAAGAAAATGTTACAAGACAAATGTTGTTGGATGTTCTATTTCGAAAATTCAGAGGGATGAGGAATAGGAGCTTTGTGAAAGATTTAATAGATAAAAACGAAGAAATTGAAACTGGACAACGAGAAGCAATTCTACGCCGCTTGGATGAAATCTATTCAATCGAATCACAAACGAAATTCGAAGTGATGACTAGAAAAACCGACATGTTTAACGCATTCAACGACGTCAAGGCAAGAATCACAAAATTAGAGGAACAAAATGATGTTAAGGAGTTTGGAGACAAAATCAAAGGACTTAGTGAAAAGGTTGAGGCTTTAGTTGAAGCAGGAGAAGCTGCCAGTAGAATGCCACTTTGGTCCGATTTCATACTTTACAGCATCACAAACTGTATTGCCAGGTACTTTAAGGCCATAAAATACAAGGATATGGACAAGTGTTTAATGACACTTCTAGAAGACTATACCGAAGAGGAGATTATAGGACACTGATGGAACGCAGCAAGACCCAGGAGGAAAGACTTTACAGCACTCTTTACATCTGGAGGGTATGTATGCATTTTTCTTTTCTCTGGAGGTGTCTCGTTCGCTTAAAATGTGAGACCATTTTACAATACACTCTAAATGATTAAAGCAGAATTAAATCAAACAAAGTAACACACCATGCTTTAACATTGTAGCATCATCAAAATAAAGGTAAATGATGCAATAATTTCGAACTTGAATATGATTTGTCAGTCAACATATTTTTTTACATTATGGAAGTTTCATTTGATGAGATTGTGTCCAAAAAGAACTAAAACGTTGTTTATGTATAAATACAATTTTTGTGCCAAAGGAAACATTTGCAAATAACCATTATATTACATTTCAGCTTCTTACTTATGAAGAACCTTATGCGAAAAAAGTTGAGAAATTGGAAAAGGCACTTAAGGCATTCGATCATCAACAACTACTCGAAGAAATCGAACGTATCGAAACAAAGCGACCCATCCTTTTAGCAATACGAGACGCATGTCTGTTCCTATGAACTTATTGTTATTTTTTATATATAATTTAAAATGACAAAACAAGTAGAATGAGATCTCATTTTCTATGTTTTGTGATAGACAAGCATGTATATTGTTACTTTTGATCAATTGTATCACTTGTTTAGTGATGTTGATTTTGGTATGATATTTCTGCTATAAAAACATTGATTTTAATCTATATCTTTAACATCTTAATACAGTATATACAGTATCTAATATTAGAATTACTTTTATGCCAATTATTTATTTGTGTATTCATATTTTGGCCAGACGTGTTATTGGATGACGCAAGTTTGTTCGAGTTGAGTGGACAGATTATTTCCCAAATTAGCATATGTTTTCAGACAAATGGGAAAAGAAAACTAGATCGCTGAAATGCGCTGACTTTCCAGACAGCTGAAACGCGGTAGTAACCAATGTTTTTAATGGTAAGAGGTATGTGATGGAAGTTAGATTCCGTTGGACATCATTATAATATGGCCTATAATATATTGTATATATATAATAGGTTAAGTGTGCTTAATATTTAGCTACTCAAAACAATACCTATTATAAATGATTCATGTTGTTATCTTTAATATTGTTACATTTATTTTATATCATTTTGAAAAAAAAACAATTATGCATATCTAAAAAAGGGCAGTGTATATTAACATAATTTTGGTTGTTATATCTTGAATATGTTAGTCTTCCAATTACTTAAAAACATTAAATATTGATTGTGCCGTGTGATTATACCAGGGATAATAACTTAAGAACAGGTAACGAATACGATTACGTTTCAACGATATCATATGTGTGTAAAACAATTATAATTATAAATTATACAATTATAACAATACAATTATAACAATAAATAAACGTAGATTTAAATATGATATCAAAACAAAAATGAATATTGATTTCTGATCAACATGTATTTGTGATATAAATTGATGTGCTGAAAATTATAATTTTATCGGAAACAGTTACATCAAAATTATATATTT